>ONZH01016288.1:0-45899 GCA_900303285.1 Rhinella marina
GGCCTCCACAAAATGTTTAAGAGGTGTCACCTCTTGGGCCTCCACATAAATTTTTAAGAGGTCTCACCTCTTGGGCCTCCACAAAATGTTTAAGAGGTCTCACCTCTTGGGCCTCCACAAAATTTTAACAGGTCTCACCTCACAAAATGTTTAAGGTCTCACCTCTTGGGCCTCCACAAAATTTTTAAGAGGTCTCACCTCTTGGGCCTCCACAAAATGTTTAATAGGTCTCACCTCTTGGGCCTCCACAAAATGTTTAACAGGTCTCACCTCTTGGGCCTCCACAAATTTGTTTAAGAGGTCTCACCTCTTGGGCCTCCACAAAATTTTTAAGAGGTCTCACCTCTTGGGCCTCCACAAAATGTTTAACAGGTCTCACCTCTTGGGCCTCCACAAAATGTTTAAGAGGTCTCACCTCTTGGGCCTCCCACAAAATGTTTAACAGGTCTCACCTCTTGGGCCTCCACATAATTTTTAACAAGGTCTCACCTCTTGGGCCTCCACATAATTTTTAACACGTTCTCACCTCTTGGGCCTCCACATAATTTTTAATACGTCTCACCTCTTGGGCCTCCACAAATTGTTTAATAGGTCTCACCTCTTGGGCCTCCACAAAATGTTTAACAGGTCTCACCTCTTGGGCCTCCACAAAATTTAACGAGGTTCACCTCTGCGCCTCCACAAAATTTTTAAGAGTCCTCACCTCTTGGCCTCCACAAAATGTTTAAAGGTCTCACCTCTTGGGCCTCCACATAAATTTTTACCAGGTCTCACCTCTTGGCCTCCACAAAATGTTACAAGGTCTCACCTCTTGGGCCTCCACATAATTTTAACAGGTCTCACCTCTTGGGCCTCCACAAAATGTTTAAGAGGTCTCACCTCTGGGCCTCCACAAATTTTTAAGAGTCTCACCTCTTGGGCCTCCCAAAAATGTTTTAAGAGGTCTCACCTCTTGGGCCTCCACAAAATGTTTAAACGAGGTCTCACCCTCTTGGGCCCCACAAAATGTTTAACAGGTCTCACCTCTTGGGCCTCCACAAATTTTTAACAAGGTCTCACCTCTTGGGCCTCCACAAAATTTTTTAACAGGTCTCACCTCTTGGGCCTCCACAAATTTTAACAGGTCTCACCTCTTGGGCCTCCACAAAATTTTAACAGGTCTCACCTCTTGGGCCTCCACATAATTTTTAACAGGTCTCACCTCTTGGGCCTCCACAAAAATGTTTAAGAGGTCTCACCTCTTGGGCCTCCACAAAATTTTTAAGAGGTCTCACCTCTTGGGCCTCCACATAATTTTTAAGAGGTCTCACCTCTTGGGCCTCCACAAATGTTTAAAGGTCTCACCTCTTGGGCCTCCACAAAATGTTTAACAGGTCTCACCTCTTGGGCCTCCACATAATTTTTAACAGGTCTCACCTCTTGGGCCTCCACATAATTTTTAACAGGTCTCACCTCTTGGGCCTCCACATAATTTTAACAGGTCTCACCTCTTGGGCCTCCACATAATTTTTTAACAGGTCTCACCTCTTGGGCCTCCACATAATTTTTAACACGGTCTCACCTCTTGGGCCTCCACAAAATTTTTAACAGGTCTCACCTCTTGGGCCTCCACAAAATGTTTTAACAGGTCTCACCTCTTGGGCCTCCACAAAATGTTTAACAGGTCTCACCTCTTGGGCCTCCACATAATTTTTAACAGGTCTCACCTCTTGGGCCTCCACATAATTTTTAACAGGTCTCACCTCTTGGGCCTCCACAAAATGTTTAAGAGTCTCACCTCTTGGGCCTCCACAAAATGTTTAAAGAGGTCTCACCTCTTGGGCCTCCACATAAATTTTTAAGAGGTCTCACCTCTTGGGCCTCCACAAAATGTTTAAGAGGTCTCACCTCTTGGGCCTCCACAAAATGTTTAAGAGGTCTCACCTCTTGGGCCTCCACAAAATGTTTAAACAGGTCTCACCTCTTGGGCCTCCACAAAATGTTTAACAGGTCTCACCTCTTGGGCCTCCACATAATTTTTAACAGGTCTCACCTCTTGGGCCTCCACAAAATGTTTAAGAGGTCTCACCTCTTGGGCCTCCACACAAAATGTTTAAGAGGTCTCACCTCTTGGGCCTCCACAAAATGTTTTAAGAGGTCTCACCTCTTGGGCCTCCACAAAATTTTTAACAGGTCTCACCTCTTGGGCCTCCACAAATTTTTAAAGGTCTCACCTCTTTGGGCCTCCCACAAATTTTTAACAGGTCTCACCTCTTGGGCCTCCACAAAATTTTTAACAGGTCTCACCTCTTGGGCCTCCACAAAATTTTTAACAAGGTCTCACCTCTTGGGCCTCCACATAATTTTTAACACGGTCTCACCTCTTGGGCCTCCACAAAATGTTTAAGAGGTCTCACCTCTTGGGCCTCCACATAATTTTTAAGAGGTCTCACCTCTTGGGCCTCCACAAAATTTTTAAGAGGTCTCACCTCTTGGGCCTCCACAAAAATGTTTAACAGGTCTCACCTCTTGGGCCTCCACAAAATGTTTAACAGGTCTCACCTCTTGGGCCTCCACATAATTTTTAACAGGTCTCACCTCTTGGGCCTCCACATAATTTTTAACAGGTCTCACCTCTTGGGCCTCCACATAATTTTTAACACGTCTCACCTCTTGGCCTCCACATAATTTTTAACCACGTCTCACCTCTTGGGCCTCCACATAATTTTTAACAACGTCTCACCTCTTGGGCCTCCACATAATTTTAACACGTCTCACCTCTTGGGCCTCCACAAAATGTTTAACAGGTCTCACCTCTTGGGCCTCCACAAAATGTTTAACAGGTCTCACCTCCTGGGCCTCCACATAATTTTTAACACATCTCACCTCTTGGGCTCCACATAATTTTTAATACGTCTCACCTTTGGGCCTCCACAAAATGTTTAAGAGGTCTCACCTCTTGGGCCTCCACAAAATGTTTAAGAGATGTCACCTCTTGGGCCTCCAACATAATTTTTAATAGGTCTCACCTCTTGGGCCTCCACAAAATGTTTAAGAGGTCTCACCTCTTGGGCCTCCACAAAATGTTTAAGAGGTCTCACCTCTTGGGCCTCCACAAAATGTTTAAGAGGTCTCACCTCTTTGGCCTCCACAAAATTTTATCAAGGTCTCACCTCTTGGGCCTCCACAAATTTTTATCAAGGTCTCACCTCTTGGGCCTCCACAAAATTTTTAACAGGTCTCACTTCTTGGGCCTCCACATAATTTATCAAGGTCTCACCTCTTGGGCCTCCACAAAATTTTTATCAAGGTCTCACCTCTTGGGCCTCCACAAAATTTTTAAGAGGTCTCACCTCTTGGGCCTCCACAAAATGTTTAAGAGGTCTCACCTCTTGGGCCTCCACAAATGTTTAAGAGGTCTCACCTCTTGGACCTCCACAAAATTTTATCAAGGTCTCACCTCTTGGGCCTCCACAAAATTTTATCAAGGTCTCACCTCTTGGGCCTCCACAAAATTTTTAACAGGTCTCACCTCTTGGGCCTCCACCTAATTTTAACAGGTCTCACCTCTTGGGCCTCCACATAATTTTATCAAGGTCTCACCTCTTGGGCCACCACAAAATTTTTAACAGGTCTCACCTCTTGGGCCTCCACAAAATTTTATCAAGGTCTCACCTCTTGGGCCTCCACAAAATTTTTAACAGGTCTCACCTCTTGGGCCTCCACAAAATTTTATCAAGGTCTCACCTCTTGGGCCTCCACAAAATTTTATCAAGGTCTCACCTCTTGGGCCTAAACAAAATTTTTAACAGGTCTCACCTCTTGGGCCTCCACAAAATTTTAACAGGTCTCACCTCCTGGGCCTCCACATAATTTTTAACACATCTCACCTCTTGGGCCTCCACATAATTTTTAATACGTCTCACCTCTGGGCCTCCACAAAATGTTTAAGAGGTCTCACCTCTTGGGCCTCCACAAAATGTTTAAGAGATGTCACCTCTTGGGCCTCCACATAATTTTTAATAGGTCTCACCTCTTGGGCCTCCACAAAATGTTTAAGAGGTCTCACCTCTTGGGCCTCCACAAAATGTTTAAGAGGTCTCACCTCTTGGGCCTCCACAAAATGTTTAAGAGGTCTCACCTCTTTGGCCTCCACAAAATTTTATCAAGGTCTCACCTCTTGGGCCTCCACAAATTTTTATCAAGGTCTCACCTCTTGGGCCTCCACAAAATTTTTAACAGGTCTCACTTCTTGGGCCTCCACATAATTTTATCAAGGTCTCACCTCTTGGGCCTCCACAAAATTTTATCAAGGTCTCACCTCTTGGGCCTCCACAAAATTTTTAAGAGGTCTCACCTCTTGGGCCTCCACAAAATGTTTAAGAGGTCTCACCTCTTGGGCCTCCACAAAATGTTTAAGAGGTCTCACCTCTTGGACCTCCACAAAATTTTATCAAGGTCTCACCTCTTGGGCCTCCACAAAATTTTATCAAGGTCTCACCTCTTGGGCCTCCACAAAATTTTTAACAGGTCTCACCTCTTGGGCCTCCACCTAATTTTTAACAGGTCTCACCTCTTGGGCCTCCACATAATTTTATCAAGGTCTCACCTCTTGGGCCACCACAAAATTTTTAACAGGTCTCACCTCTTGGGCCTCCACAAAATTTTATCAAGGTCTCACCTCTTGGGCCTCCACAAAATTTTTAACAGGTCTCACCTCTTGGGCCTCCACAAAATTTTATCAAGGTCTCACCTCTTGGGCCTCCACAAAATTTTATCAAGGTCTCACCTCTTGGGCCTAAACAAAATTTTTAACAGGTCTCACCTCTTGGGCCTCCACAAAATTTTCCATGAGCCTCTGGCCAGCCCACGGCCTCTTCCTGCCTTTTGCGGTCCTACGCATCCCTCAACATCCCCACTGCTTTACCTGCTAGACATGACACTGGGCCAGGTCGGGTCACTGACATCTCAAGCGCCAACAATTTGGGCATTTAAGGCTTCTGCATGTGTTTGAGTTGTTTTTTACATTTTAAAGAAGACATGTCTGACCACATCTCACACACACACACACAATGACAATTAGGGGTGGGGTCTATTTGCTTTCCCCTTTGCCTATGCCATCTGTGGTTGTCATAGGCAACGTGATTTTAAGGGGTGCAGAATTTCATCTTCTTTTTTGTCTAGTTTGGCTTGGGGTCCCTGGCAATGTAGAGGAAAGAAGGTTTCCTTGTATGGTCTCACTTTACAGAGAGGTTATATTGTCTTTGGAGTGTATTGTTGAGAGGCTGTGATAGTGGCGTAATAGTGCGACTTGGGCGCGTTATATGCACCCAGACATGCTTCCCCTGCTGTCCCAGTTGCATTCCAGCAGTGTTGGCATCCTTTTCTGAGGATTCAGGGTGGACTTGGTGACCTCCAAGTGGTCGAATTGAGATTTCCAAGTGGCGAGTATTTTTTTCCCATAGACTATAATGGGATTCGATAGTCGGTCGAATAGTCGAATTTCGCGGTCTATTCGAATCGAATTTCGAACTTTCGAATATTTCACTACTCGCTCATCTCTATTTATTAACACAAAACTTATGACTAACTCATGGATTCCAGATCATTTTAAATATTCACGTTTTTTCTTTCACCTGTAAACCATTTTATCCAAAAGTGTACTTCTATTTAAATATCTGTCCCATATTTTCTGAGTTGGAGGATTTAGATCAATCCATTTCTTCAAAATACACTTTATAGCAAAGTAAAGTAATTTCCAATGGCAAACTTATATTTACTTGCTCATTCCTCCAATCCGAAAATTCCTAAAACCGCCGTTTCCATATCTCTAGTCAGATGTATCTGATAAAATATTTCTATTGCTTTAAACACATTCTCCCAAAAATCCAGTACGTATATTAGGGCAGTATATCAGCATTGTCACAAACCAGCTGGTGTGGACCCACTGTGCCTCGTGTCCTACCTCCTCTAAGGGCGTTGTCTAAGTGAACCCCTCGGTCTTCACAATACCCCTGATGGTGGGGATAGACTTTCCGAGGGGAACACCAGTGCTGCACCATATGCTGCACATTGTATCAAATTGGTCTGCATGGCTGACATTCCAGAAGGAGACTGCTTCTAAAGATGATGCACAAGAAAACCCAAAGTTTGCTGAAGACAAAAAGACTAAAGACATGGATATCTGATGCAACCAAACTAAACTCATTTGGTTAAGATGGTGTCAAGCGTGTGTGGCAGCATCCAGTTGAGGAGTACAACTACAAGTATGTCTTACCTACAGTAAAGCATGGTGGTGGGAGTGTTATGATTTGGGGCTGCATTAGTGCTGCCAGCTGTGGGGAGCTACAGTTCATTGAAAGAACCATGAATGCCAACATGTACTGTGACATACTGAAGCAAAGCATATTGCCCTCCCTTCTGAAACTGGGCCGCAAAGAAGTATTCCAACATGGTAACGACACCAAACACACCTCCAAGACACTGCCTTGCTAAAGAAACTGGGGGTAAAGGTGCTGGACTGGCTAAGCAGGTCTCCAGACCTAAACCCTAATGAGCATCTGTGGGGCATCCTCAAATGGAAGGTGAAGGAGCGCGAGATCTCTAACATCCACCAGCTTTGTGATGTCGTCATGGAGGAGTGGAAGAGGATTCCAGTAGCATTTTCGATATTGGTTTACTCACTTTTTTCCCAGCGCTTTAGACATTAATGGCTGTGTGTTGAGTTATTTTGAGGGATATAAGTTCAAGAGACCTTGGTGGCCCAGAATAAATTAATATAAATATAAATTCTGTTTATGGCCTTTTTATTATTTTTAAAATATAACTTTTATTAATTCTCTTAATAACATAAGAAAAAGGAAAATTAAAACCCTAGAAATGCTTAAAACTTGCAAGCTGCATTTTGTTTGACTGTGAGATTTGACTGTTTTTTATGTGATCAAGCAGGGTCTGCAAACTCAGAGGGGAATTTACAGTCATACCCCCCTGTGGTTGCAGATAGAAAGATTGCATTTTTGTATCTTTCTTTATTTCTAGTAGCAACTGACTTGCCCATCTAAATTTCTTTTCCCTTTGGTAGTCCCTGCTTGGACTTCTCTGCTATTTTAGGGGACTTTTCACTGATCTATAGTTATTTTATATATGTATACACTTGCACTCTCTTGTTTACTTTCTTATTCCCATCTCCTCTTTAAAGCTATCTCTATAGCGATATTACATCTTCTCCCTGCCTGGATCAATTTTCTGGGGCGTCTGAAGTACGCAGTCTGGAGTTTCAAAATAAGAGACAGAGCTCCCCCAACATATTTTGCCATAAATGGCATTCCCAGGGATGTTGAAGCTGAAAGCCAGAGGAACATTTACTGGGTTATTATATTCTTTATGAACACTCAGCGTCAGGGCTGATTTTAGACAAAATATGGCCCTAGGCAAAATCAAAAGTGAGGACCCAAATCTTGTAATATTGTACTAACAATACAGTCACATTCTGTTCATTCCGGCCCTCCCTCACAGATTTACACCCCATAAAACTCCTCACACAGATCTGAACCCTCATGGCCCCAGAATATGCCATATGCCCCCTCTCTTCACAGCAATGAGTTCCCCTCACTCAGGGCATCTGTTAAAAACAGAAGCACAGGATTCCTCTTCAGGCACGCTTTCCTCCAGCAGAGATTGGGGAAAACACTGTTTTATAAATAAGCCGCAGCCTGTACAATTAAACTTATATACACAGGGTGTCCCCAAGCATAGTGACTTAGGGGTGTTTCTGATGAAACATCCAAAGTCGATTTGCACAAACCTTTATTAGAATACTATTCAGAGCGAGCGCTCTATATAGTATTAGAATGTATTGGCTCCTACAGTATGAGTAAAAGTTATTACTTCAAGAAGTCTCGCGAGACTTCAGGTAATAACTTCAGAAATTAATTTCTACTGTTAAAAACCTTTTACCGAACTCTGTTTCGGTTCCACAAAGTAATAAGTTCAGCTCATAGGAGCCAATACATTTGGCTCAAAGGAGCCAATACATTCTAATACTGTACAGAGCGCTCACTCCATACAGTATTCTAATGAAGTTTTATGTGAATCAACTTTGGATGTTTCATCCCTTGCTCACCCTATGTTTATAACACTGACTCAATATATGGACACAGCCATATATGGAGTCAGAGCAGGGACTCCTAAGCCAGGAAATTCACCACTCTTCAATAACACTGGAGTCCTAACTGTTTAACGATCTGCCGGGACTGAAGCAGGGGGCCCCTTAGAGGATCGTAGCCATGAGCAATTGCCAAGTTTGCCCCCCCTACTGCCGGCCCTGCTCAGCGCTCTCCATAAGGGTGGATTCATATCACTGTTTTGTTTTCCGTTCTTCAGTTTTTGTCAGTTCTGTCAGAGAACCATTATGTTAGATGGGAGAAGAAGCCCTACAAAGAATACTTTTTCTCCTGTCTAAAATAATGGATCTCTAAGAGAATTGACAAAAACAGATGCAAACTGGCCTTTGCTTTAAATAAAAGATCTGTTTTTAATTATTTATTCATCTGACATCAAAAGAATGAAAAACATAATGGTGATTTGAATGCAACCTTAGCTGACTGGCCTTAGGAAGTAACCTTTGTGTTGATCTTTATCATAATGGAGACCAAAAAATATTCATGATAAGTATTGTATGCCAGGCAACACTACTTTCACTTTCTGAAAAGAATAGATGCAAATTTGCATAATCTTAATTCTACTGGCATTAGACAAGATGCCCCCTCTTATTTTTGTTAGACAATCTAATTTGCATACCTTATAGTTTCTGGAAAATATATTCAAATTTGTTTTTCTACCAAAACAGGAAATAATGCTAATCTTATCTCATGCCAGCAAAGTTAAGATATGCAAACTTCCATATATTCTTCCTAGAAATCAAGAGTGGTGTTGCTTGGCATACAACACTCATCATGCATTTTTTAGGTCTCCATAATGATAAAGCTCACCCCCGAAGAGTACCTTCCAAGTACAGTCAACCAAGAAAGTCAAATTTCTCTTAAAGGAATATTTTGGCTCCCTGAACTGGGTCTGCATTGAAAGCATTGGGCAGATTTTACAAATGTCTAATATACTATAAGAAATAATTTAGTACTATTCTTTAATAATACAGTGTTCCCTCAAGTTACAATATTAATTGGTTCCAGGATGAAACAACAAGCAACAGATGAACATTGTGTCTGTATGTTTTTCACTGGGAAATGTACAGTAACAACTATTTTATGATGTATCACAATCTGCTTTAAAAGCAGAGACATTTAAATTTCAAAAATTATGAATTTTTCCAAATTTTTCCAAATTTTGGATTTTTTTTATAAATAAAGGTGAAACATATTGACTCAAATTTACCACTATCATGAAGTACAATATGTCACGAGAAAACAATCTCAGAATCACTTAGATAAGTAAAAGCGTTCCAGAGTTATTACCACATAAAGTGAAACATGTCAGATTTGAAAAATGTAGCTTGGTCCTTAAGGGGAAAACTGGCTGTGTCTTGAAGGGGTTAATAATACAGTGTTCCCTCAAGTTACAATATTAATTGGTTCCAGGATGAAACAACAAGCAACAGATAAACATTGTGTCTGTATGTTTTTCACTGAAACAACAGACCATTGTATGTTGAAACCATTGTAACTTGATAAAGATTTAAGAAAAATAAGCAGATAAATAAGACAGATACAACTAGTACTTACATATAATAGCTACAAACTAGTATAGCAATTTTACAAGAGAAGTGACCTTGATTGGTCTGATCTGAGTCTGTGACATTGTATCTTGATTTTAGTTTCAACTTACGATGGGTCAGAATAAATCATTGTATATTGAACATATTGTATCCTGAGGCCATTGTATTTTGAGGGATCACTGTATCTGCTTACTTTTAAGTCTCCCTCCACCTTATTTATACTTCTGCATCCCTTAGTTACGACCTGTCTACTCTCTCCTACTGCTGGTTGACCATGCCCAGTTTCTCTGCTCTGTATCTAGTCCTAGCTATGTCAATGAGCTTTCTCTTGCAGTTGGGACTAGGTCTGGTCGGACATTCTCTGCTCTGAACTTTCTGTCTGCTGATTCCACAAGGCATGTAAGTGTTCTACATCACCTAAAGCTGGCTTGCTGAATGACATTTAACATCAAACTGGTTTTGTTGTAGGTTTTTTTTTGTTTGTTTTTTAAGCTTACATGTGTCAGTTAGTCTTTCCATATCTGCTTCATCTGTTGCTTGTTGTTTCAAACTGCTTATTGTGTCTGTATCTTTATACTGGTATGTTTCATCCTTTTATACAGCTGTCTGTCTACATTTGTCTGTTTCTGCATTACTGTGTGTCTGTCAATCTGTCTGAGCCCGTCTATCTGCATATGTTACATTGTGTCTGTATGTTTTTCACTATGTATCTCTCACTATTTTCGATATCTCTCTATGTGTATTGTTCTGTCTTTCTCACAAACCTCACATGACAGAGGATGTACTCTTCACTATGTGTTTCAAGAAACCTCGAAGAAGTGGGGTGCATATTTTAAAAACAGAATCACTTCAGAGGCTGATATGTATCAGGTTAGCTTAAGTACACCACATACACGCCAACGCTACAGGAATTGAAAATAAATTTCAAAACCTTAATACCCCATTAAGACATTCTTTTTCTCTTGTTCTTCTAGAAGAAACAGGTAGCTTGCATGTCTATTTGAGAGAAGTGATAGTTTGGGCTTTATTTTTTTAGATTTCTTATCTTACTTTTAGTTGAATATCCTTTTGGGCTCTCTATCTGCATTGCTTATTCTTAAAGAGGATGTTTGTTTTTGCTATATTGATGATTTGTTCTTGGATGAATAGGAAGGAACTGTCCCATTGAAGTGAATGAAGATGTTGATGTTAAGCTGATAAACACTAAAGAGAACACAGCTGATTGACAAAGGTATTGGCATTCAGGTCCCCACTGATCTGATGTTAATGACCTATTTTGAGGATAGGCCATCAATATAGCAAAAGCAAACAACCCCTTTAATCCTAAGAAACCCAAATATTTTGCAGTACCTTTCAGACAAATAAAAGTATTTCTGTGAAAAAGATATATAATTCAACTTTCTTTCCAATAGAACATACAAATGCTGAGTTTTTCACAAATAGGGCATATCCTTTAAAACAATGCAAAGCCTTTTAAACATACTTATGTAGCAAACCTAATTTTACCAGAGCAAAGCAGATAGAAACAGCTTTTCTAGTCAAAAGGCTAGGAAACTCTTAGTGGGTACTATTTCTATTATGGAGACCAGTTTATATATGTGATGACTATTGTAGATTACAAAATGTTCCTCTTCATTTCTGGGAAATATATATGCAAATTAGCATTCCTGACATCAAGCGACATCAGATAGGCTTAGGAAAGCAAATTTGAATATATTTCCTAGAAACCAAGAGGGAATTTGCCTGCCCTATCATACTCCACACATACTACGCATAGTAGGTGCTCTAAATAATGAAAACCCCCAAGATAACACATATATATTATTGAGAAACATAGTATAACATACTAGGCCCTCTCTCAAATCCCCACTTTTGGTACAAGTTCTGAATCTGTAGAATCAATAAATCCTTAAATATGGACTAATCAGAAATGCTCCAGTTAGGCTGTGTTCACATCACTGTTTCATTTTCCATTCTTCTGTTCTTCTAATGGATCAGAAGAATGGAAAAATGAAACAGTGATGTGAACTCAGCCTAACTGGAGCATTTCTGATTAGTCTTCATACACTGTGTATTTTGTTGTAGAATTTTCAGCAACTGAAAATCAGCTCCATTGACCTAAATGGTGCTTGCAGAAATACATGTGCCTGCCACCCCATTCAAATTAATGGAACTGCTTTTAATTTGCGAAAAATTCTGCAAAAAAAAAAATCTGCAGCATGTGAAGTTCCATGAACTTCTTAACTTGTTCAAAGGCTGGAAACACATAGGCAGTTTTTGATACAGCGTGAGTTGCAGTTTTTGATACAGTTTTTGAGCCGTTGTTGAAGTAATTTCTCATTCTGTTTGAATCCACACCTCATTTTTATCCAGAAATTAAATAAAAAACGGTACCAAAAGCTCAACAAAAAAAACTGCATGTGAGATTTCCACCAACAATATTGTGTCCAGCCTGTATATTTTGGGTATTTTAATGACCTCTTCATTCAGTCTGTAAATGTTTATTCTATTTCTCTAAGTGCATTGTGCTCTAATAAATTAAATGTTTCCTTCTGATATCTCTCTTTCCCCAGTCTCACACATACAGTAGGTTGCGGCAGAGATAATAAAGGTTCTTTAACACAGGATGATCATTTCCCCACCGATCACACAATTGGGTAAAATCACCGTTGAAGTGGCACCCAAAATATTGGGCAGAAGATTACTCTGCGTAAACAAGGATTTGCTAATTAGAAACAATGAATATGTATGGAGACAAACAATAGCAGGAGTGGTACAGTGGGGGTCATGCCTACATTTTGTCAATACTTTTAGGCTATGTTCACGCAATGGATGCTGAAAATTTGCCTGCAAAATTCAGAATAGAATCCACGTGTTGTTGTTTTTTTTTGTTTTGTTTTTTGTTTTTCAGCACATTTACACTTTTTTTTTTAACCAATGGGTGTTTACTTCAATACAAAACCTTATTTTCAGCTTACACCAAAAACCATGCAGAAAACGCATACAAAACATTTTTTAATGTTTTCCATTCATTTCAATGGGAGATTCAGCGTGAATTCCACCCAAAGATACTTTATACTGCTTCTTTTTTCTACGTGAAAAAAAAGCAAGTGCTGTTTCCTATTGAAATGAATAGGAGGCTGTTTTGAAGTATTTTATTGGGCTGAGGAGGAAATGCTCCAAAATCATCACACAAAAAACTTTGTGTGAACTGGCCCTTAGAGTATTGACATGACGAACCTCGTAGTACTCACCAGTGCTGCAAAGGAGGGCCTGATACTGCTCACTGCTAACACACCAACCCCCCGACCCAAACACACACACACTCACACTCTGGACGATGACTGATTTATTTCCTGTTGTTCATTGAAAAGAAACTTGCCAGTCATTGTCCAGAGGTGAAGGAGGGCAGGGGCAATGAATCTAATTAAACTCATCTCCCTCACAGCGCTAGGGCACACTGCATGGTTTGGGATTTCAGTATACTAAAAACACTGACTGCCACCAGAGAAGTGATAGATGGCTGAAATCTGCAGTTCTGTCACTATACTCCGGTGTTCTCAGTGGGGACAGCATAGTGCAGGTGACATGTTCCTTTTAAAGAATTGTCTCAAATCTATGGCATCCAAGAATTTGTCCTGCAGTGGCTGCTGCAACCAAAAAAATAGCATTACCTGGAGGTCATTCATATGGCCACTGACAGGGGCTGCTCATGCAGAGTGGCTCCTCTTTCTGACTTACAGAAAGCAGTCATAAATGGAGCACCCACTCTTCATCAGATATCTTCTTTAATATTGCATTACTATATTGCTGCAAAAAAACACTGATTAAACAGTTTGAGGCTACCAACAGGTTCCTATTTGTCTCTCTCTCTCGCTATGTCTCCTTCTCTCTGCCTCCATTTTTCTTTGTCTCTCTCTCTGTCTCAGATTTTTTTTCACTTCATCCGCTCTGTTGGATCCTGCCAAGGTTTTCTGTATTCCCAGCTGTGAGTCATAAATATAAGTCAAAAATAAAGATTATTTTTATAACCAAATTTGGGTGAAAAATAACTTCATTTACAGAATGACCTTTATCATTTTAAATATTTTCAGTGTATTTTTAGTCATAGAAATAAAAAGAATGAGCTAGTTTATCAAACTGATTAATTTTGAGGAATATATAGCGTTCCTGGCATTTAGCACTTCACGGGTGGCTATTAACTACAGTTTCACTAAATGAGTTATACAAGAATACGGTGAAGCTTTCTGCATTGTTGACATAAGCCCCAATACATAACTTAACTATGTATAATAACATAAATTGGAAATATGGGTGTATGATGTTTGGCAATAAATCAGTGTCATAACTTACTGTACATAACAATGTACAAAACAATGTTGACTATAAAATAGCGGTTGACATATAATTAGAAATTACCAGAGCATTTTATCCACAATCATACCAATTTGGAGCACTTCACTTTTCACAATCACTGTGACTACTATGGGTGAGGGAAAGTTAAATGTAATTAAACCTGTTGTCAAGGGTCTACCATAGATGGTGAATATAAAAATCAATGCAATTGTTGTATATCATGCCTATCATTATATTTTAAATGTGAAAATGTTTATTCCCCACCATGTCAATTCTTAAGTATTGCAAAAAAAACCTTATAAATCTAATTGCCATTTATCCCATTAATAATCCTTATGAACCTAATATTGGTAAACAACATAATTAGGTAAACTCCATATTTACATGAGGGCACTGCACCTGTGCAAATATGGACATCACCATAAGGCCTCATGGCTACCACTGTATCGGTGTGTATTCAGTCAAGGTGCAATCTGCTTTTTCTGCAGATCAAATGGTGACCCATTTATTTCTATGGGGCCACAAAAATATGCAGACAGCACACAAATGTTATCCGTGTACTGTCTACATCTTTAATCATGCCTTATTTGTGTCTATTTTGCTGACAAGAATAGACATTTTCACTAGGGATGAGCGAACCGAACCGTAACGAACCAGATTCGTTACGAACTTTCCCAAAAGTTCGGTTCGTCACCGAACTGAATTTTGAGAAAGTTCGTAACGAATCTGGTGAAAATAACGGCGACGCAAAATATACGCATATTTATTGAGAATGTACGCTAATGCGTTTACTAATGCGTATTAATTCATAAAATGCGTACACATTAGCGAACATTCTCAAATATGCGTATATTTAGGGTATGGAATATGCCATATTCCATAACCTAAATATACGCATATTTGAGAATGTTCACTAATGTGTACACGCATTGGCGTACGCATTAGTGTACATTCTCAAATATGCGTATATTTTGCGTCGCCGTTATTTTGAGCGAACCGAACCGTTTTTTTAACAGAATCGTGACGAATCCGGAAAAAAAAAACGGCGACGCAAAACTACTTTTTTCACAGAATAGACCAGGATACAAGGGATTATTACTCCTATAATCCCTTGTATCCTGGTTTTCTGTGAAAAACAAGATGTGTGACGTCACCCACACAGCTCCGGAAGTGCCTGAGCGCGCCGACATTTTCTCAATTTGTCAATTTTTGACATTTTGTCTATTTTTCAATTTGTCAAATTTGATATTTTGTCAATTTGTAAAGCGAGTGCCAGTGAGGTGTCCATTTCATGAAAATTGGACACGTATTTTTGGATAATGGAACTGGCATAAAGCCTTCTTGAATCTGTGCCTTTTAAATGTCCTTTCTTCACCTCATGGATTCTGTGGGTGAGGTTTTCTGTCTATTTAACCGTATCCGTATCCTACTAGACTAGCTGTAATGTTAGAGGGTTTTTTTTTAACGTTGACTGTCCTGTGCTGAACTCTACATCAACATTTTGTCATGTATAAAAAGTGATTTTTACAAGCGTGCATATTCTTAGCTTCCAACTTCAGTTCTCTGTACTAGGCCCTTCTGGGTCCAAAAGCATACTGCTCCTACTAATGCCCCCACCGTCAATTGTCTATTTGGAAACATACTGGGTGCAATCAAGTGCTGCCTCCTCCTCCTCCTCAACTTGTCTCTTCTTAACCCTACTGGTTCACCACCAGGCCATCAAAAATGTTTTCAATGGTCTGTTCCACACCAGGCCTTCTACCATAATGTTTTCAAGGGTCTGTTCACCACCGGTCCCTCAAAAATAATGTTTTCAAGGGTCTGTTCACCACCAGGCCTTCTACATTAATGGTTTCAAGGGTCTGTTCACCACCAGTCCCTCAAAAATAATGTTTTAGGGTCTGTTCACCACCAGGTCTTCAACCATAATGTTTTCAAGGGTCTGTTCACCAGCAGGCACTCAATCATAATGTCATAATAATCATAATGACCCTTTCCCCCTCCAGGGCCCTCTAAGGTGATTTTCCTTTATGTCCCAGTGGTAGGAGTGCCAAGGGGTATTTAGGCCACTCAAGTCTTTTGTGGGATTGTCACGGTGTTCCTACCTCGTGAGACGAACAGAGCCCAGGCGGTGGCTCCGGCTGCAATAAATTACTAGTAGTAGTAATTGCGGGTCGTCAGGTGGGAATGATGCGCAGACTTGTGGGAATGGTCCAACGTAGTTTTATTAATTCATCTTTGAATAAGGTTCATCCTTCAACTTGGTGTCCAGCAAGTGCAGCTTATTGCTTATACTTGGCAGATGCTTGGAAATTCAGGTGTCAGGCTTCCTGTTCTAAACTGAGGTTAAACTGAGGATGGCGAGACGCCATCTTTCTTGCGTCTTCTCTCGCGCTGACTGGATCTTGAGAGGGAGGAGGAGTAAAAGGGGTGGAGTCTATGCTTCTACGTCGTGCGTGCGTACGTACGTACGAATAGTACGTTAAAGATTTGTACGCTAATGCGTACGTATTCAGTTAAGTAGCGTACCTTTGACAACGCTACACTGTATGTTCGTTACTTGAGTAGGAATGTTCGCAGACGCAGTGTATGAGTACGCTAATGCGTACATATTCTGTTAAGTAGCGTACCTTTGACAACGCTACACTGTATGTTCGTTATTTGTGCGGGAATGTTCGCATTAGCGTACGCATTAGTGTAAATTCTCAAATATGCGTATATTTTGCGTCGCTGTTGTTGAAGTCACTTGGATTTTTTTCCACTTTTTTCATTGTAATAACAACTGCAAGTAAACGAAACTGTACCCTATCAGACTCCCATTATTGTAGCAGCAATTATTCAGCCGTTATAGCAAGGTTCGTTTTAGGTTCGGTTCGTACGAATCCGAACTTCATGAAAGTTCGCCGAATCGAAGCGAACCGAACTTTTCAAAAGTTCGCTCATCCCTAATTTTCACAATAGAGTGGGATGTACATGGTCAGAATCTGTGTTTTGTGGATCCACAGATTGTGGACTGCAAAACACAAAGGCCTCTTTCACATGAACAATACGGATTGTGTCAGGATGCTATCAGGATGCATTCAGTGAAACTCACACCATTTCGCAAGCAAGTTCAGTCAGCTTTGTCTACAGTTGCATTCAGTGTTCCAGTTTTTTTCCCGCACAGGTGCAATTAGTTTTGATGCCTTTTTCACATGTGTGAAAAAACCCAAGATTTAGAAACTCCTAGAAACCATCAGTGAAAAATGCATCGTATCCAGACTGCACCTGGATTGTATCTGGATGCAATGGGTTTTTCACTGAAGCCCCATTCACTTCTATGGGGCCAGAGCTGCATGTAAAACGCAGAACATAGAACATTCTGTGATTCTCAAGCAACAAATAAATGATGCATGAAAAATGCTCACGTGTACAGACCCATTGAAATGAATGGGTCAGGATTCAGTGCGGGTCATATGTGTTCACTCCACACATTGCACCCATATGGAAAACTCGCTCATGTGAAAGAGGCCATAAGGTCATTTTCATGAGGCCTAATGGAATTAGTGAGACCCTTTTGTGTAACTATGGATGTAATTTACTCATGCAACAGATACCATAGGGTTATATATCCCATTTGTTCACACTATTAGATTTAGAGCATTCATTTTATTATTTCTCTTAAAAGTAGACTTAGTCCCAAAAAAAAGAAGGAAAGAGGAAAAAGAAGAAAAACTATAAGATAAAAAATAGAATATGTAAAAGACAGATAAAAGCAGCCAAGCTGGAGACAGAGAGATTCATTACCAAAGAGAATAAAACTAGTGATGATCGAGCACCCCGATGTTCGGGTGCTCGGGCTGAACACTAGTTGGTGCTCGAGTGCTCAGCCGAGTACCCGAGTATAATGGAAGTCTATGGGAGAAGACCAGGCACCCCCTGCTCTGCAGAGGGGAGGGTGTCTGGTTGATAGGGAAACTTGAGAAAATGGTGTAAACACCACTGAAATGGTTAGGGAAGAGCATGGGGAGGATGTCTGGGTGCATCTTTGACACCAAAGTCGCTGCTATTAACGATGATGGCCGACTATTACGCCACTTTTACGGAATTACAAAAATACCCCCAAAAAACCCAAAATAACATCGATTTTACAGGAAATATTGTTAGGAAACATATATTTACTTGTACGTTAAGCGCAAGTGCTGCCAAAAATTACACGGATGAGGCACTTTCATACAATAGGTATATCACATAAAGGAGGGCCTCATTCACATTGTGGTATGATTATGGGACTCTGACACTCATAAAGCCTATGCACTAAGTGAAAGAGCTGCCAAAAATTACAAGGAACAGGCACTCCAATACACCCTTTATTACACATAAAAGAGGGCATCAGAGACACCCGTGAAAAATTATCATTGATGGCCTGCTGCTAACACTCCAAAACAATAGGGGTGACATTCTGCGCAGACTGTAAAAAAAATTAAGGGTGACATGCTGCTGACTAGCAGACCGTTAAAAAAATTTAAGGGTGACACGCTGCTGCCGAGCTGACGTCCCAAAAATTTAAGGGTGACACTGCTGCCGAGCTGACCGACAAAAAAAATTTAAGGGAGACATGCCGCTTAGCTGAACGTCTGAAACATTAGAAGTGACATGTAGCAGACCTGAGCGTGTTAAAAATTATTTTTGACATGCCGCTTAGCTGAACGTCTGAAACATTAGAAGTGACATGTAGCAGAGCTGAGAGTGTAAAACATTATGGTTGAGGGCCTGCTGGTGAGCTGACAGGCCAAAAAAATTATGTTGCAGGCCCAGCTGGTGAGCTGACCAGCTAAAAAATTAGGGTGCAGGCCCAGATGGTGAGAAGAACGTGTAAAACATTATAGTTGAGGGCCTGCTGGTGAGCTGACAGGCCAAAAGATTATGTTGCAGGCCCAGCTGGTGAGCTGACCGGCTAAAAAATTAGGGTGCACGCCCAGCTGGTTGACTTCGAGGGCAGCCTAATAAGGAGTTTCATATAATGGAGGAATAGAAGGAAGAGGACGAGAAGAGGAAGGGTACTTTTAGGGTACACCCTAAAAGCCAGATTTAAGGTTCCTTCATGTTAAGCCACTTTCTTCTGGTGGAGTAGAGAAGTCAGGGGCAATCCAGGCCTTGTTCATTTTGATAAGTGTCAACCTGTCAGCATTGTCAGTTGACAGGCGGATGCGCTTATCAATAATTATGCCCCCAGCGGCACTAAATACCCGCTCAGACAAAATGCTGGCGGCAGGGCAGGCCAGCACCTCCAAGGCGTAGAGCGCCAGTTCGTGCCACGTAATTATATGGCACAGAGGGATCGCTGAGGACGTTGACACGGTCAGCTAAGTACTCCTTTACCATCTTCCAAAAATTTTCCCTCCTTGTCACACTAGGCCGCTCATTAGGTTGAGGCTACTGGCGGGGTGTTATAAAACTGTCCCAGGACTTGGAGAGTGTTGCCCTGCCTTTGCTGGTATTGCTGTGTGTTCCACTCGTCTCCCCTCCTCAGGTGGCCAAGGAACTATGTACTCTGCCGCCAGCGTTGTCAGATGGAAATTTGTGGAGCAATTTTTCCACAAGGGCCTTCTGGCATTGCAACATTTTACTTGTCCTCTCCACCACAGGAATGAGAGATGGGAAGTTCTCTTTGTAGCGGGGGTCGAGAAGGGTGAACAACCACTAATCGGTGTTGCCTAATATGCGTATAACGCGAGAGTCACGGGAAAGGCAGCATAGCCATGTGTGCCAGAGTCCCAACAGACAAGGCTTCGCTCTCCCCACCAGGAGCATGACTCTCAATATCCTCCTCATCCTCTTCCTCCTCTTCAGCCCGTCCACGCCGAAGAGATGGTGTAAACGTGGTTTGGCTACCTGCTCCTCCTCGTCCTCCTCCAATTGGCGCTGAGAAGACGAATTGAGGGTGGTCTGGCTATCACCCTGTGTAGGGTCTTCCCCCATTTCCACCTCTTCCACACACAGAGCATCGGCCTTTATTGTGAGCAGCAAGCTTTTTAGTAGATACAGAAGTGGGATGGTTACGCTGATAATTGCATTATCGCTGCTCACCATCTGTGTAGATTCCTCAAAGTTGCGTAACACCTCACAGAGGTCAGAAATCTATGCCCACTTGTCACTTGTGAAGAGCGGAAGCTGACTGGAAAGGCGTCGACCATGTTGCAGCTGGTATTCTACTACTGCTCTCTGCTGCTCACAAAGCCTGCTCAACATGTAGAAGGTGGAATTCCATTGTGTGCTCAGGTCGCACAGCAGTCGGTGAGCCGGCAACCGCAAGCCATGCTGCAGCATTGCCAGGCTGGCTGAAGCTGTCGGTAACTTGCGGAAATGGGCACACCGACAACGCACTTTCACCAGTAGCTGAGGCAAATTGGGGTAGGTTTTCAGAAACCACTGAACCACTAAGTTGAATACATGGGCCAGGCATGGTATGTGTGGGAGGTTGGCCAGCTCCAAAGCCGCTACCAAGTTGCAGCCATTATCGGATATAACCATGCCTGGCTGTAGGTTGACTGGCGAGAGCCACAGCTCAGCCTGTTCTCTTATGCCATGCCACAGCTCTGCAGCGGTGTCCTGTTTGTCACCCAGGCAAATAAACTTCAGCAGGCCTGTTGCCGCTTCCCGACTGCTGTACTACACTGCTTCCAGCTACTGGCCACAAGCGCTTGTCCATCTGTCAGTTGCTAAGTGGACCTTGCCAGTAACTGCGTTGGACAGGGCACGGGTTATGTTTCTGGACACATGCTGGTGTAAGGCAGGGACGGCACATCGGGAAAAATAGTGGCGGCTGGGGACTGTGTAACGAGGGACAGCCTCCGCCATCAGGCTGCGAAAGGTCTCGGTGTCCACCAGCCTAAATGGCAACATTTCCAGTGCCAGCAACTTGGAAAGTTGCACGTTTAGAGCTATGGCCTGTGGGTGGGTGGCAGGGTATTTGCGTTTGCATTCAAATGCCTGAGGTAAGGACATTTGAACGCTGCACTTGGACACTGAAGTGGACGTGCTGGCTGATGGTTCCTGCGAAGGTCCAGGTGCAGGGCAGGAGGAATCTGGGCCTGCGTCTTGCACAGCAGGTAACAGAGGGGAAGAGGAGGCAGTGGTGTGACCTGCAGACACAGATCGTGGACCCAGGCGTTCGGCCCACCTTTTTGGATGCTTTGCTGCCTGTGGCGGATCATGCTGGTGGTGGTCAGGTTGCTGGTGTTAACGCCCTTGCTCATCTTGGTACGGCACAGGTTACAAATTACAAACAGTTTATCGTCAGCACTTTCCTAAAAAAAAAGCCAGACTGCGGAACACCTAACCCTTGGCAAGGGAGCTTGTCGCAAGGGGCTGCTCCGGGGAACAGTTGCGGGCCTGGTTGGCGTGGCCTGCCTTCTCCCTTTTGCCACCCCACTGCCTCTTCCAGCCTGTTGAGCTGCTGCGGATCCCCCCCTCCTCTGTACTGCTGTCCTCGCTTGGCTTGCCACCTTCCCAGGTTGGGTCAGCTATTTCATCGTCCACAACCTCCTCTTCCACATACTCACTCTAGTCCTCCTCCTGATATGGTGAACTAACAAGAACCTGACTTAACTGCATCTCATCCTCATCCACAATCTCTTGAGACACTAATTGCCCTTGACTTATTGGCAACTATGTCTCCTCATTATCTTCCACCTCGGGAGAAAATATTTGTTGTTCCCCACCGTCATCTTCTTCAGACTGTGTTTGCTCAATAGGTTGGGAATCAGGGCACAATATCTTCTCATGTCCCACTTCAAGCGGCCTTGGCGAGAGGCCCAAGCCAAGGGACGGAGATGAAAAAAGCTCCTCGGAATATCCCAATTTGGGATCTCTTCTTTGCCCAGACTCTGCATGGTGGGAGGAAGGAGGATCAGGGTGAGGATGCTGTTGCCCAGACTCTTGGCTACTGAGACTGGACTTTGTGGAAGAAGGGGTGGTGCTGAACCGACTGGAAGCACTATCACCTGCAATCCAACCGACTACCTGCTCGCACTGGTGTGGCGACAAGAGTTGTGTCTTTCGCCGCCCTGCAAACCGTGACATGAAGCTAGGAATTGTGGATGGCTTTGTTTCTTGGGCTCTGCCAGCAGGCACAGTTTCACTGCGCCCTGAGCCTTCGCCTCTGCGTTCACCATCAGCAGCACGCCCACTTCGACAACGTCCCTTTCTGCTCGCCTTGCGCATATTGTATAGTATATATGCAACTTGTTCACAACTACAGTAGTGCAAATTTTTATTAACTGTATGATCAGAAAAATTTAACCGAATGTCCAATATTCTAAATGCGCAAATGTTATAGAGCAGCCGCAAATGAGGAACTGCGGCCTAAATTAACGGTATTAAATGTAACAACGGATGTCTGCTACATAGACTTTTGAACGGTTCTAATACGCTGTACACCTAGCGTTACTGACAGGGCACACTTGTGGGTTTTTTTGCCACTCAAAAAAAAAAGGCAGACGTATTTCACAATGTACTTTTGTTTCTTTATGGAACAGAAAGAATATTTCTACCTACCCAAATCCTATCCCTATAGTTTAATTCCCTCCTTGGGCAAATTAAACTGCAGCCGCAAATCAGGAACTGAGGCCTAAATTAACGGTATCTTTGGTAGGTGCACTGTGGAATAATAAGTATAGTCCTTAGTGTTTATATGCAACATTCTCCAAACATCTATTAACTGGGCACTGTGCATAGCTCTATATGCTTTCCTAAGATTACTCTGGGAAACAGCGGAGGTTCCAGTTGAGGTGTCAAGCGGTGGATTTAGTGCAATATTTAAGTCCCCACCTACAATTCTAATATCTTCCGCAAAACTATCAAGCTTCCCCAGAACATCTTTGAGCCATATAGATTGGTGTGTATTAGGAGCATAGAGAGAAGCTAGTGTGATGGGAACATTACCTATCTTTCCCTTGACAAAAAGAAATCTGCTCTCAGAGTCAGCATAAGTGACAGAGTGTTTGAAAGGAATAGACTTCTTAATGGCAATGCTGGTGCCTCTGGAAGCCCCAACATGGTAGCTATGATACCATAGTCCAAAATAGGATTTAGGAAGGTTAGGAGCCTTTCAATATTTGAGGTGAGTTTCTTGTAAGAAACAAATATCGGTATGGAGGTGTTTAAGGATAGTTATCACCTGAGATCTCTTTTGAGGTACATTGAAGCCTCTAACATTGAGTGAAGTGAGTTTTATAGATGCCATGTTGGGTCTCATGTATATTGCAGATAATCCTCATGGATAGCATCTAGGAGGAGATAACAAAACAGGTAACAAGTAACAGGAATGAACAAATTCCAAACATACCATATACAAAGATATGTCTCAAACAAGCGATGTTGGTCGCCATTAAGGTGCATGGCCGGGGGGAGATGTTTATCTCTCGGCCTAATCATAGAGCTCAGAGCCCTGAATCCCGAAGATAGAAATAACAGCCTAAGCTTGAAAACAAAACAAAACAAACAATAAATGGTAAAGCATTGCAAAACCAAGGAATAAAGATATGAGTTTCAGAAATATACATTACTATGCATTACATTACGAGTTCCTACATGGAACAAGCGGATCCCATATCATGTGAGTCCAACAGGCATTC
Organism: Rhinella marina; assembly: GCA_900303285.1. Taxonomy (NCBI): domain Eukaryota; kingdom Metazoa; phylum Chordata; class Amphibia; order Anura; family Bufonidae; genus Rhinella; species Rhinella marina. The sequence continues at coordinate 23,683 of ONZH01016288.1, forward strand.
AAGTTGACGGTGCTTTATTCTTAGGGGACCGGCATCCAGAGACTACAGACCACTGTTCAAGCCGCGGCAAGGGTGGTATCGGTTCCTCCGCATAGACATGTAGCCACGACGATATGTCCAGAGGTTGGATGTTGAGCATGTGCCACGCTTGCGGTAAATCAGATGGAGTGCGTATGGTACATCTCTTGCTGCCAGCTGCAAAGGTGAGACCAAACGGGAACAGCCACTTGTATAAGATTTTCCTGTTCCGAAGTACATCTGTCAGTGGCTTAAGGGCCCTTCTTTTAGCCAACGTTGAAGGAGCAATGTCCTGGAACAGTGAAATGTCAGTTTGTTCATATTTCAGCGTTTTCCGGTCCCTAGCAGCAGATAGAATAGCTGCTGTGTCTTGGTAACTAAGAAGGCCACAAATTACATCTCTTGGGCGGTCATTCGGTTTGGGCACCGTGCTCGGTCCGGTCCCAGCAGATCTGTAAAAATAGCCTTCGTGGCATGCTCCAGAAGGTCTGGGGTCACTGATTCTAGCAGGCCTTTAAAGCAAACATTTTTCCTTCTACTGCGATTTTCTTGATCTTCAATTAAAGAATAGGCAGTATTAAGAGAACTGGAGTGGGCCTCTAACTGTTGTTGTAATGCAACGCCATGTTGTACATTGGCGGCCTGTGCTGTCTCAAGGGCCTCGACCCTGTGGCCTATCTGACGTACCTCCAGTTTTATGGAAGAGAGTTCTTTCATCACCGGGGCTAAGCCTTGGCGCATGGTTCTTTTTAAGAAGGACCTGGTCACTTGTGAAGCGTCTTGTTCTTCATCTGTAGCCACAGACTCCGGCACACTCTCCATGTCTGAGTCATCTTGTGCTTCCTCTGCCTGCTCCCATGCACTCGCCGCCATCTTGAGAGCGTGGGCTGGGGACATACCGGACCTTCTCTTAAGGAATTTATCAATGTCTGCTTGTTTTTTCTTGCCTTTTGGAGTATCAGGTGGGTCTCTGGATCGATCTTTACCAATCTTCACCATTTTAAAGGCAAATAGAGATCGCTGTAGTTTATAATTCAGGGCTCCAGCCGCAGAAACTCAGCAAGCTGCAGCCGTCTCAGTGCGCGGTTAGGCTCCACCCCCCCCCAGCTACATAGACTTTTGAACGGTTGTAATACGCTGTACACCTAGCGTTACTGACAGGGCACACTTGGGGTTTTTTTTGCCACCCAAAAAAAAAAAAAAGGCAGACATATTTCACAATGTACTTTTGTTTCTTTGTGGAACAGAAAGAATCTTTCTACCTACCCAAATCCTATCCCTATAGTTTAATTCCCTCCTTGGGCAAATTAAACTGGAGCTGCAAATCAGGAACTAGAGCCTAAATTAACGGTATTAAATGTAACAACAGATGTCAGCAACATAGACTTTTGAACGGTTGTAATACGCTGTACACCTAGTGTTACTGGCAGGGCACACTTGGGGTTTTTTTTGCCACCCAAAAAAAAAAAAGCGGACGTATTTCACAATGTACTTTTGTTTCTTTGTGGAACAGAAAGAATCTTTCTACCTACCCAAATCCTATTCCTATAGTTTAATTCCCTCCTTTGGCAAATTAAACTGTAGCTGCAAATCAGGAACTGCGGCCTAAATTAACGGTATTAAAAGTAACAACGGATGTCAGCTACATAGACTTTTGAACGGTTCTAATACGCTGTGCACCTAGTGTTACTGACAGGGCATACTTGGGTTCTTTTTGCCAAAAAAAAAAAAAAAAAGAAGAATTTAACAATGGACTTTTGTGTCTTTTGAACAATGATACTAACCCTGCCTATAGAAATTCTATCCCTACACAAGTCCCTCCTTGCGCAAATGTTATACAACAAGACGCAGTACTGCGGGCTTAACAGCAGAAATTATAGCAAAGTATGTCAGGTATATAGTATACAGAGAGTATCCTACAGCATGCAGCAGCACATGTGGCATTAATGGCAGGCCACCTAGTGCTATTTTCACCACCTTTAAACACCCCAAAAATAATAAAATATTGCTTTGTGCCAGATATAATAGCCCTTAAAAGGGCTTTTGGGTCTTTTTTGAGCGATTTCTATCCCTGCCTAGCGTGCTTCTCTCCCTACACTGTCTGTCCCTGCAGTGGCCCCCAACCTTTTTTGCACCAAGGCCCGGTTTCTCGCTAGACAATTTCCCCAGGGTCCGGGGGAGGGGGGGGGGGGGGTTTGGATGGGGGGGCGCTGTGGTTGTTGGGGGGCGGAGCATAGTGCCCCCCACACAGTAGTTATAGTAGCATATGCCCCCCACACAGTAGTTATAGTAGCATAGTGCCCCCCACACAGTAGTTATAGTAGCATAGTGCCCCCCACACAGTAGTTATAGTAGCATAGTGCCCCCCCACACAGTAGTTATAGTAGCATAGTGCCCCCACACAGTAGTTATAGTAGCATAGTGCCCCCCACACAGTAGTTATAGTAGCATAGTGCCCCCCACAATAGTTATAGTAGCATAGTGTCCCCCACACAGTAGGTATAGTAGCATAGTGCCCCCACACAGTAGTTATAGTAGCATAGTGCCCCCACACAGTAGTTATACCAGTATAGTTCCCCCCACACAGTAGTTATAGTAGCATAGTGCCCCCCACACAGTAGTTATAGTAGCATAGTGCCCCCACACAGTAGTTATAGTAGCATAGTGCCCATAGTGCTCCTCTCCTTCAGTTTTGTACAATAAAAAAAAAACAAACACTTATACTTACCTCCATCAGCCAGGCAGCGCTGCGATGCAGGCCTCCTCCGGCCTGTGTCCCGCTCTGCACGGCTCTGGCGGCACGATGACGTCATCGCACCACCTGAGCTGGCCTCTGATAGGCTGCGGGCCTAGTGCCTGTAGCCTATCAGAGGAACGGGCAGGGGAGACACCTCTCCCTGCCCCACCGCAGCACAATTATCTGTATCGCCGTCCTGAGGACGGTGATACAGATCACTATGGAGATGAGCGCTATCACAATGGAAGCGCTTATCTCCTTGTCCCCTGCCACCGCCGCGGCTTGGCAGACATCGATTCAGGGCCCGGTCCTGGGCCACGGCCCAGTGGTTGGGGACCGCTGCTTTATAGCACCACGAGCATGGCGCGTGGGGGCGTTGTTTGACGAGCTGGCGGCTGGACGCACCTAGAGAGAGCTCTGCCTGAGGCGATTGCACTAGAATGGAGAAACGCTTCAAATATGGGCAAATCAAGACAAAAGAGGACTCCAAAGAGCCCACCGACCTCCCAGGCGTCCTCCCAGCCGATTTCAACGTTTTTCTCACCATTGCTGAACCTTCAGAAGACTCTGGTCCACAACCACGAGGTACGACGGTGCTATCTTGCCATCCTCCATTGGCGCCTCTGGCCCAGGGGACGAATCTGCGGCCATCATCCACCAAATCCCCAGACATTCCAGTCCCGGACTCGATGGAGGACATACACTGAGACCCTGGATCTCTGTCACCTGGCTTAGTCAGGTATCGGTCTCATGCAAGTCCCGGACTCGATGGAGGACATACACTGAGACCCTGGATCTCTGTCACCTGGCTTAGAGGAGAGACAGCCACAATCCCTGACACCAGACATAGGCATGAGGCCTACATCGATGACTCCCAGATTGGATTCACCGGCATCACTGGAGATGCCCTGGGATGCCTCAGGGGACCCTGACTCAGGTACCTCCTCCCCTCCACCCTTCTGCAATCGTGGGCGCCGACCCACCAGCTAAAAGACCTCACCTGGAACAGCCTGCTGATGGGTCTACTTTCACACCGGAGAGAGTTGCCATCTTTTCTCCCGCCCGGGGTTCAGACCTCTCCAGACTTCGGATTGGAACTGACCACTCCATATCTCCTCATCCTACCAGCAGTGACCCTCTTTACCTGGGCCCTTGCATGAGACCGATACCTGATCTGACTCTCCCACCTCCGGAGGAAGCGGTGAAACTCCTGGATGGTCACCTGGAATTGAAGGCCTTGTTGGCCCTGCTCCCCACTAAATGCTCCCCATGTCTGCCTTGGCTGTGGATCTAAGACAAGCATGGATACTTGATCTACAGCCTATACACTCTGATGTATCTACTCTTCAGGGCAAGGTTGCAGCATTGGAATCGTTAAAAGAGATGGTCTTGCATTCTCTTCAGGAACTTTGCAACTTAGCTCTCACTTCTAGACAACAACATCTGCTCCTTGCTGACCAACAAGATGATCTAGAGAACAGAAACAGGAGAAATACGTATTAGAGGTCTCCGGAAACTGTTCGTTCGGTGGACTTAATGCTGACTCTTTTACGCATCTTCAACTCCCTACTGGGTAGGCCTCCTACTTCCTACATTGAAATTGATAGAGCGCATAGAGCACCACAAGCCAAAAGCGAAGATCCTGCCAAACCCCGTGATGTCATCTGTCGTATACATTTTTATGCTCTTAAGGAGGAAATAGTGTCTAAGGCTCGAGCAACACAGGCTATTTCTTTAGAAAATACCCCAATACATCTCTTCCTGGATCTGTCAAGGAGGACTCTGAGACAAAGAGCTTGCTTGAAACCACTTCTAACAATTCTGCAAGCTCATGAGATACCCTATAGATGGGGGTTCCCATTTGCCTTACATGTTCGCAAGGATGATAACTAGCCTGTCTTAATGCCCTTTCAGATCTATCCAGCTTTATCCAAGCTCTGGACCTTCCGCATGTATCTCTCCCGGACTGGGAAACTTTCGTGTTGGAATTGCCAAGCACATCTACTATCCCCGTTGGACTGCTACGTGCATCCTCGGACGGCCCATCGCCTAGACCGCAAAGATCCAAGAGACGTCAATACTCTGGACGATGAGAGGACTGGGATCCAGCGGAACGTTCTGTTCTTTCAGTAGCCTAGTGAAATGCCTACTACCTCTTGACCTATCATCTATCTTGTTCTCCCCTCTTTCCTTTGCCTTCTATCTTCTCACTTCACTAGCCTTAGGCGTCTAATGCTCATCTTTGTCTGTACTTTTGCTTCCCTTCACTTCTCGCTGCTTATTCCATAAGTAGTGTTTTCACACTCTCCATAGTTTACAGTGTGTGAGTCCCCTTTGTGGATAACACTGTTTACACAGTTATATACTGTGACTGATAGCCTTCATGCACTTGTTGTTTTTTCCTCAATTGCTTTATTTCTTCTTATTCTTTTTGCAGTTGACTGTTTCTAATGTTTTTTTCTCCAGCTCCCAGTCAGTGACTTGGTTTGCCTGTGCATCGCTATTTCAAGGCTCCCTCCTACATTACACTGGATCTGCCCTGATTTGTGGGTATGATTATGACTAGTATTGTATTAGCTTCCCTTAATGTTAAGGGATTTAATGTTCCCAAGAAGGGGTCTCGTATGCTTTATGATTTGCACAAACAGAAGGTTCAAATATTGTGTTTACAGGAGACCCACTTTCAGGTGGACAAAATGTAATTGTTGAAAAACAGGTATTACCCTGTCTGGTACCATAGTAGTAACTCTTTGAACAAAACCAAGGGTGTGTCTATCCTGTTTCATAACTCCATAGTGCCTACTGTCTTAGACACCCATGTAGACCCTGATGCCTGTCTTCTTTTCATCAACTGTGAGATATACCATCAAACCTACATAGATCTCTTTCACACTCCTTTACTATCTGCAATGGTACCAGGAAGGAATGCCCCTTATCTCCTCTTCTGTATGTCCTAAAGATGGAACGCCTCCTTGTCGCTATACACCAACTTACGGCCATACAGGGTTTTCGTCACGCAGGCCTCCACTTCAAATGCTCGGCTTTTGCTGATGATCTTTTGGTTTATATCTCCCAGCCACAACAATCCCTTCCAGTGTTCATCTCGATACTTTGAGAAGTCAGTTCTCATTCCAATTATAAAATTAATTTCTCTAAGAGTGTAGCGATGAATGTTACGCTTTATGACCATACGGTCAGATTCTTGAGCTCCCAGTTAGCCTTCTCGTGGAAGCAGCAAGAGTTAAAATATCTAGGGGTTTTCATCTCGAAGTCCCCTCAGGACATCTTCAAATTGAATTACGAAATCCTTCTCAACCGCCTCAAAGGCAACCTAACTAAGTGGGACAGACGGGACTTCTCGTAGCTGGATAGAATCAATATTCTTCTGTACCTTTTCCAGACCATCCCTATTTGCCTACAGAAGACCTTTTTTTCCGGCTGTCCAGATTGTTCTCTTTTTATGTATGGGCGATCTACTCTCATAAGAAGAAAGCAACCGGGGGGTCTGGGTCTCCCAGACTGTTGCTCTGACTTTTTAGCCTCTGCTATGACTAGGGTCTTGGATTGGTTTCACCATGCATAGAATAAACTCTGGGTAAAATTGGAACTCTTCCTTTCCTCCACACTGTCTCAAAGATTCACCCCTCGGCTTGGACAACATCTCGAGCGGACACTCTTCCATTTGTCACCAAACACTTGCTATAAATATGTAAATTTTATTTGCCTTCCTCTCCTCTATTTACAAGAGATGGTCCACTGACTCCAGTCCGTGGAAATTTTGAGTTCGCCCCGGCCCTGTCCTCCTCCTCTTTTCTTACATTTAACAGAAACAAGCCAACGCCCACTCGGGGGGCACTGGGTGGCGCCTCTTTGCTGATGTATGAGAGTATGGTTCCGGAATCTCAGCGATCCCCCAGAATCTCCTTTGAATACCACCAACTGAAGACTTTTTATATATCCAACACAGCTTCCCTTGCTCTTCACAGATCCTTGACTCCCTTTGAGGAACTTTGTATCACAAAGACTCCTCCTGTGATGGTTATTTCAGTGATATATGGCTAGGTTCTTGACTCATGAGGCTTGCAACCCCCAGCCTTTACTTTAGGCTGGGAGAAAGAACTTCACCAGTCTTTTCCTACAATAGCATGGAATAAAGCTTTCACCCTTTGTCATAAAGTATACATTTCATGTAAGGCCCAAGAAATCAACTATAAGATTTTGACCAGGTGGTATAGTGTACTAGCCCTGCTACATCAACCCTTCCTAATAGTATCAGATCGCTGTTGGCTTTGTGGGCTGGGGGAGGGGACTGTGTCCCATATTTGGTGGAAGTGTTCTGTTCTCCAAACTTTTTGGTGTAAAGTGATATTCCTTATTCAGAAAATCACAGGGATAGCGATAGATAATGACCCCTCTCCCTTGCTGCTTTGTATCCTCCCTAGTGCTATAGGCTACCAAACTAGGGACCTACTTAGATTCCTGGTTCTGGCGGCCAAAACAGTGATTCCTTGCCTATGGAAGAATGTACGACTTCCATCCATCACGGAGGGAAGATGGTTATTAATAGTATCTCATGGGGTACCTCATGGGTCAGTATTGGACCCTATTCACTTCAGTATATTTATTATCTTGTAGAAGGCTTGTACAATAAAATAGCAATTTTTGCAGATGACACTAAACTGTGTAAAGTAATTAACACTAAAGAGGACAGTATACTTCTACAGAGGGGTCTGGATAGATTACAGGCTTGGGCTGAGAATTGGCAGATGAGATTTAGCACTGGCAAATGTAAGGTTGTGCACATGGAAAGGAATAATGAAAGTGACCTGTACATACTAAATGGTAAAGTACTGGGTATGACTGGCATGGAAAAGGATTTAGGAATTTTAGTACACAGCAAACTTAGGCTGAGTTCATACCATTTATTTGGTCAGTTATTTGTGAGCCAAAACCAGTAGTGAAACCACCTTAGAGATAAGGTATAATGGAAAAATAATCACCTGTTCTGTTTTTCACCAGCACCTAGTTTGGGCTCACAATAACTGATGGATATAACTGACCAAATAACTGAAGTGTGAACTCAGCCTTAAATGTAGAAACCAGTGAAAGGCAGCTGCTGTCCATTAACAGCTCACATAATAAAATGATCATATTTTTTAAAACTATATAGTAAACTCAGCAACTATATGGAAGAAAAAATGTGCTTATAAGCTTATACTATGAGTATACAGTATATATGAAATGTGCTAAATGTGTACATTATAATTAGAGATGAGCGAGCACTAAAATGCTCGGGTGCTCGTTATTCGAGTCGAACTTTTCCCGATGCTCGGGTGCTCGTTTCGAATAACGAACCCCATTGAAGTCAATGGGAGACTCGAGCATTTTTGCAGGGGACCAAGGCTCTGCCTAGGGAAGGCTGGGTGAAAACCTGGAAACCTCAGAAAATGATGGAAACACCACGGAAATGGACAGGAAACAGCAGGGGCAGCATGCATGGATGCCTCTGAGGCTGCCTAATCCCACCATTACCCCAAATTCTAATAGTGGGGCATGTGTGGTATCGATTCTTCTCAGTTTAAAATTGTATACGTCCCATATCTTGGGACCATATATTTCATGGATTTTTCGAACACGGAAAAGGAAAAAGAGCTTGCTCTGGCCAGGGGAGTGTCTTTTCTACTGCAGCTAAGGGGACGTGTCCATGCTCTGCCTATCACAGGTCAGGAGCCAATTAAAAGAGGAACAAACAAAAATCAGTATAATATCTAATACGTTCCCTATCCGGGTATATTGTTTGGAGAAAGGGCCTGTAGGTGGGGGGCAGGCTGGGGGGAAGGAGGTTGAGCTGGAAGAGCCAGAGGAGTGGCAATTTTCAGGGACACGGTAATGGTGACCCACTTAAAAATGCTGCCTGACAACCTGGCGGTTAACCCCTGATTTTCTGTCTTTCAATAAGATTGCAGAGTAAAGCATGGTGGTGAGCCTCAGTAATAGGATTGCAGTGTAAAGCATGGTGGTGAGCCTCAGTATGACTTTTTGGATGGAGATTGCATGTGGTCACGTACTCCCTGGAACCCCATAGTCACCCCTTCTCTGATGTGCTACCCCAGAACATTCTCTGCCCCAATTCGCAAGACCTTTTGCAGTCTCCGTGTGCTGACAGTGTGGATTTACCAGTGTTGTCTGAGGAGGTGGTGGACAATGGCGAGACACAGGTGTCGGGGGGAGTTAGTTGTATGGGAAGCAAATTACAGTGGGGACTCCTTGGGGGGACTTTCTCATGATGGGACAGATTCAACTTGGGTGGATCAGGCACAGGAACAGATCAATTTTTTTTTTTGTGTTTATTTAACTTTTATTTAGCACAAATAACCACAGAGATATTTATTCGTTATCTTCGGTGCGCAGTCTGGTGTTGGGGTTGGTCACTTTGATGGCGAGCTGTGCCGCTCTCTCCACAATGGTCTTTAGGTTCTTTGAGGAGACGTTGTGGGTGATTTCTGCACAGAAGGACTTGTTGCTCATCAACAGAACCTCGAGCTCCTTGACATTGTGGAATAGGAATTTGCGGAACCCTGTGGGCAGCATGTGTTTGGTCTTCTTGTTGCTACTGTACCCAATGTTGGGCAATATAGATACGCAGGTAATATTATTTTTCACACCTATCCCAGATGCACCAGCTCTGGCCCTGCTTCTCCCTCTGGCCATATCACTGCCTCTTCCAACCTGTTCTGGTGCAGCACTCGCCTCCGCCTCAGAAGCACTGTCTTCACTCGGCATATCAACCCAGCTTGGGTCAGTCACCTCGTCATCCTCCGATTCCTCAGTCTGCTCCCCCCTCGGACTTCCTGCCCTGACAACAACTTCACCACTGTCTGACAACCGTGTCTCCTCATCGTCCGACACCTCTTTACAAACTTCTTCCACTAACTCAACATTGTCATCATCATCATCACCCACAGACTGCGACAGTTGGAAAACTTGGGCATCGGGAACGAAGTCAGCAGCAACCTGAGAAGTGGTTTGTGACTCTGGAAAGGGTCCAGAAAAAAGTTCCTTAGAGTATGCCGGATTGCATTCCAAATTTTTCTGGGAGGGGGCAGACTGGGGGGAAGGAGGTTGAGGTGGAGGAGCCAGAGGAGTGCTCCCTTGGGTATCGTGGGTGGACTGCGTGTAAGACTGACTGGTGGACAAATTACTTGGGGCATTGTCCGCAATCCACCACGTCACCTGTTCGCACTGTTGTGGTTTCAACAGTTCTCTACCACGTGTCCCTGTAAGTTGAGACATAAAAAATAAATGGGCCTGGTGTACTGAAACCCACAAACTTGTTCAGTCTGGTTTAATTAAGTGACGTAAAGAAAGTGTCACCTAGACAGAAAATACGGATTGTAGTGAGTGTACTGAACTGTGACACACAGAATGGTTCCACACTGCTGTGTGAAAAGGATTTGTATCACTGAACTAAAACAACAAAAAAACTATTTTTTTTATATATTTTTTTTTTATATATTTTTTTGTAGTTTTGTTTTTTTTGGAACGTGACGTGCAGAAACTATCGTAGACCTAACTCACACCCTGTTAATGGTGGCTATTTTGACTGCGACCCAGACAAATGTCGCACAGAGTTTTTTGTGATCAAGCTATATACGTGAGAGCAAAAGACCTGGTTGGATTATGTGACATACAGACAGTGTCACCTGGACAGAAAATAGTGAGTGTACTGAATTGTGACACACAGAATGGTTCCACACTGCTGTGTGAAATGGATTTGTATCACTGAACTAAAACAACAAAAAAACAATTTTTTTATATATTTTTTTAATATTTTTTTTTGTAATTTTGTTTTTTTTGGAACGTGACGTGCAGAAACTATCGTAGACCTAACTCACACCCTGTTAATGGTGGCTATTTTGACTGCGACCCAGACAAATGTCGCACAGAGATTTTTGTGATCAAGCTATATACGTGAGAGCAAAAGACCTGGTTGGATTACGTGACGTACAGAAAGTGTCACCCGGACAGAAAATACGGATTGGAGTGAGTGGACAGCTGAACTGTGACACACAGAATGGTTCCACACTGCTGTGTGAAATGGATTTGTATCACTGAGCTAAAACAACAAAAAAACTATTGTTTTTATATATTTTTTATTAATATATTTTTTTTGTAATTTTGTTTTTTTTGGAACGTGACATGTAGAAACTATCGTAGACCTAACTCACACCCTGTTAATGGTGGCTATTCTGACTGCGACCCAGACAAATGTCGCACAGAGATTTTTGTGATCAAGCTATATACCTGAGAGCAAAAGACCCGGTTGGATTACGTGACGTACAGAAAGTGTCACCTGGACAGAAAATACGGATTGGAGTGAGTGGACAGCTGAACTGTGACACACAGAATGGTTCCACACTGCTGTGTGAAATGGATTTGTATCACTGAGCTAAAACAACAAAAAAACTATTTTTTTTATATATTTTTTTTAATATTTTTTTTTGTAGTTTTGTTTTTTTGGGAACGTGACGTGCAGAAACTATCGTAGACCTAACTCACACCCTTTTAATGGTGGCTATTTTGACTGCGACCCAGACAAATGTCGCACAGAGATTTTTGTGATCAAACTATATACATGAGAGCAAAAGACCTGGTTGGATTACGTGACGTACAGTGTCACCTGGATAGAAAATAGTGAGTGTACTGAACTGTGACACACAGAATGGTTCCACACTGCTGTGTGAAAAGGATTTGTATCACTGAGCTAAAACAACAAAAAAACTATTTTTTTATATATATTTTTTATATATTTTTTTGTAGTTTTGTTTTTTTAGGAACGTGACGTGCAGAAACTATCGTAGACCTAACTCACACCCTGTTAATGGTGGCTATTTTGACTGCGACCCAGACAAATGTCGCACAGAGATTTTTGTGATCAAGCTATATACGTGAGAGCAAAAGACCTGGTTGGATTACGTGACGTACAGACAGTGTCACCTGGACAGAAAATACGGATTGTAGTGAGTGTACTGAACTGTGACACACAGAATGGTTCCACACTGCTGTGTGCAATGGATTTGTATCACTGAGATATAACATTTAAAAAAAAAAGGGGTTATATATGGCGATAGCTGCACTACTAGTGCCAGCCAGCCAAGCCAGGAGACAAAAAAAAATTTCTTGTAGCCCTTAGAATGGCTGTTGGGTTCTTTGTGGGTGATTCCTGCCTAACAGAGAACTAAATGCAGGCCCTAACACTCTCCCTGAAACGCAGCAGCTCTATCCCTAACGACATCCAGACAGCATCTGAGCCGAGCACCGCGGCCAGTCACTAGTATATTCCAGGGTCACCTGATCAGGGCAGCCAACCCCTGCCAACTCCTGGCTTGTGATTGGCTGAGTTTATAGGCGCCAAAAAAGCATGATGCGGAAGTTGCTATTTCCTCGAGCATGGCGAGATACTCGTCCGAGCAGCGAGCACTTATGAGTACCCTAATACTTGAACGAGCAGCAAGCTCGGACGAGTATGCTCGCTCATCTCTAATTATAATGCAAAACTATGGAAAAAGCTGAAAAAGAGTATAAAAGCTACTGTATGTATTTGTCAGGAGAATAAAAATGGGGAAAAAAAACGATACGAATAGGCTACAGATGAGCAAACTGTTTGAGATACGCTTTGTTTCTAATTTGAGAAACTTGGCCCTGAAAATTGTCATATAACACCCTCCACTCTCCTAGGACTTCCTGTATCTCTTTTTGTTATTTTTTTTGTATGTTTGTTCTATCTCTCCTCCCCCTCTTTTTAAACTCTCAAATACAATGACAACAATAGCAAATAATGTCAGAGTGACACTGACATATATGGTGGCTATGGCTAAATGTATGTTTCACACTGTTAATAAACAGCGTGTTTAAAAACACACTGTTCTGTCACATGTGCTATGCTTTTTCATAATAGGAAGTTTCCAAATATTGTCACTTATCGTGGGCAGATAGTGTATTAACAAACACGGTGTTATCAGAAAAAAAAGTGATTTGTTGGGATCAAGCATCCAAAAATGATGCCTCAACGGCATAAACCCACATGTACAGGGGCAGAATGCCTACACATATTTGTACATGCACAAGTGTTAATAGAAGTAAGAGTGGCTTGTTCTGAATAAGCCTAAATTATCCCTTTTCATTGGGAGCAGCAGTACAGTATGGATGTTGAAAGGGTAGTGTGATAGTGGCATGTGGCTGCAATATAACAGTAGCATTAGCAGTAGCAGCACAGCATGGAACGGACAAGGCAGTATACATGTGTGCAGCTGTTTAGTGGTAGTAGTAGTGATGACTATGTAGCAGTAAATATAGTGGCAGTAGGGGTAATGGAAGTGGCAGTAAGGGAATTAGCAATGGGAGGCAGCAACTGTGGCAGTGGTGCCAGCAGCAGCCATACAGTATGGAACATGATGGTAGGAAGGGGCATGATTGGGCACCATTATCAAGGGAAGATCTATTTATTGGACTCATCTGGAGTAGTGTCAAAATATCCTCACATATCCATGCCTCGTTCATTTTGACAAAGTGATGTTTTGTACACTGACGGAGGACAACTTCATCTGTTTGGGTGTCTGAATGCATCCTGCCATGCTGAAAACAATCTCTGAGATGATACTAGAGGCTGGTCAAGAGAGAACAGAGAAAGCAAACTGGGCCAGTTTGGGTCACTGCTCCAATCTGCCTTCCCAGTAGTCTATGGGGTCAGGGAACATGGTATGTGCCGGCAAAAATCCAGAGTCCAGGTAGGACAGAACCTGGGTGTTAAGACAGTACGTCTCCATTTACCTCTGTCTGGCATGAAAGAACTGGCTGATGCTTCTTCTTCTGTTGGTGGTAGCGAAGATGACGGGAGGTTAGTGACTCTGCGGGGGTCAGAGAGGGGCCTCAGATGCGTTGTTGGCAGGTGTCTGCTTGTCAAAAGCATACACAGTGTTTCCTGGAAATAACGTAATTTGGGCTCCCTTTTGGCAAGAGGAAAATATTCCCCCCATTTTGCTTTGATAGGGTTAAATCTTGCCTTAAGCTTACCTTTATGGCCAGGCATTAAGCTTGCCTTTCTGGCCAGCATGCTGGGGGACCCAGCTTTTTTCAGCTCTGCAACCCATTGAGATGATTGGTCATTGTGGTCAGTGTTGTCATCATTGTGATCAGCATCCTTCTGCTCCTCCACCTCCTCAACTCTCCTCCTCTAGAAAATGTTCACCATATGGATCCCCAACAGCTAGGTAGTCAGCAAAATGTGTAATCTGGTTTTTTTCCTCCATCCCTTGTTGCATCAGCATGAGTGTATCCTCTAAAAAACATATCAAGGAGATGCAGTTGGCCCTACTGACAAATTTTGTGGCCCTTTCAAAGGGCTTCAGTACATGATAGGTGTCTCTGATGAGCTGCCACTACCTGACCTTGAAACAACACATGCTCCCTGCTGAGGTGGACTGGTGCATGACAACATCATTCATTGCTGCTCATACAGATGCTTTAGCATCTGCAAAGTGGAATACCAGTGAGTTGGAACTTCAAGGATCAAGCAGATCGTTCTGTCACTGCAAGTCCAGGAGGGCATTCCTTACTACATAAGAATGACTGAACGTCAGTAATGAGGACAGTCTTGAGGACATGGCCAGCACTTTCTTCAAGACAGAGTACTTATTCAAAAAGCATTGCACGACTAAACTGATCACATGTTCCATGCAGGAAGCATTTGTTATTTCCTCCAAATGCAGCACAGCCACAATATTCCTGACATTTTTGTTGACCACTTTGCCCAGTTGGAGTTAGTAGAGAGGTAGCCAGTTGAGCATTTGCTGATTGATGCACTTTAGCAAGTGATTGGCTGTGTGGCTACTCTCATCCAGACTGATCAACTCTAACATAGCATGGCAATGCTTCACGTTACACACATGATGGGAAGGAGGGGGAGTGGCATGACACTTTGACCTGTTGCTGTTGGGGACAGGAGGAAGTCCATGGAGGAAGAGGAGGTGGATAAGCACCTGGTGTGGCAACAAGACTGACACATATGTGGAGGTTTCAATAGAAACTGTCCTTCTTGCTGCAATGCTACCTCACAGTTAAACACATTGACCCAGTAGGTCATGAAAGACATCTACTGTCCCTGCTTGTAACAGCTGCACCAGGTGTCCACTGTGGTGTGCACCTTGTTGCACAGTGAGAATTGCAATGAGGGTCCCACAGTCTCCACCTCATGAAAGTACAAGACACTGATGACTTTTTGGGAGAAGAAATGGTGACTAGGTATCTTCCAGAGAGCCAGAGAGTAGACACCATCAGCTCATAAAAAGCAGCAGAATCCACTAAGTGGAACGGCAGGGAAACTACCTCCTCATGGCAGTCCAAACGCTGACTGTGCTCACAAGTCATGAAGAGGGAGACTCTTTTGAAAAAAAAAAGGTTCCACTATTAGGATAGGGCAGTGAAAACAGAGAGGATGCAACTAAAACTTAAAGGCTTTTCAGGGGTTGCAAGGCGGAGAAGCAGGAGGAATGCTGTGACCCCTTGCTCCAATGAATGGTGTCAGACTCAGAGGTGACCTCTACATCATTCTTCTTTGAATGAGAGGAGGAGTGAGCCATTCAGTCAACAATATCATCCTCTTTGTCCTTAATAATACTGTTATACCTTTTGGAAGCTAGGGAGAACTACTATTCTGGCCAAATGTCTAGTGCTCCTACTGCTATTACCCACATTCTGACTATGGGAGAGTAGACCTTTCATTTTCCACTGTTCCATTTTACAAACATTTTATTCTGAGGCTTATAAATGAAAACTCATGGGTTTGGTACACAGATTATTAAATGGTACTAGCAAATTGCAAGTGTTTTTTCTGTAATTTAAAATGTTGCAATTAAATGTCAAAAAATCCCCCCTTTCCACAAATACACTACACACTGGTAGTGACAATTTACAATAGTGATGCAAATTTTGTAGTGAAACATGTTTGAACTACACTGATACAGTAATAAAGGTCCTTCACTAAACCATATGTGTGCCAAAGCAATTGTTTTGCAGTGTAAATCTCTTTAAACTACACGATCTGATGCAATAATGCATTCAGTAACATGGTTATAATTTTTGCTACTTATATAAAATGCTGTATCTATCTATCCCTTATCTTGTAGCAATGTACAATACATTCAGTATCATAGCTATGATAATGGCGTTATGATTGCTGTATTATTGCAGTAAAATATTGAATGTTTTTTTTTCAAATAAATGCACAAGTTCACTAAAACACAGTTTAGACAATGCCATGTTATTGTTTGCAATGGAAATCTCTTTGAATTAGTTATAATTTACTTTACTGATGTAAAATGTATTTGCTGTATACCTCTTTTTGTGCAGCAATGTACAACATATTCAGTAGCACAGCTATCACATATTGAGATGCCCAATTAGAAAGGTAAATAGAAACTGTTTTTAGAAGGAAAAAAAAGGGGGCAGTTCTTGCAAGAATGCCATTTGTATAGCAATAAGCCTATGACGTGTAGAAAACAATTGCTAAAAATTGCCTCTTTTTGCAGGAATCTGTAATGTAGAAATAGTTGCCAGAAGCTGAGCTGAGAGTAGCCTGACAGTAAATATACCTGATAGTAACAAAACCAGGCTCTCACTCCCTCACTCTTTTTCCCTGATCAAACTCCTTAAAGGGGTTTCCCGAGTAATATATATTGATGACCTATACTCAGGATAGTAAAAAATAATAACTAAGAGCAGCACCTGATACCTTTCAGACCATTAGAATTGGAATGCAACAGCCAATTCAACCCTTAGATCCATTAGGGTCATCCATATAGTATCCACAATGGCAGCATCTCCACAAAAGCGTATTTATTCTTCAAAAAGTCATCAGAACATGTGCAAAAATCGCCAATAAAGTGCAACGTTTCGGTTACATGGTAACCTTTCTCAAGCATGAGAAAGGTTACCATGTAACCGAAACGTTGCACTTTACTGGCGATTTTTGCACATGTTCTGATGACTTTTTGAAGAATGAATACGCTTTTGTGGAGATGCTGCCGTTGTGGATGTTGTGGATACTATACTCAGGATAGGTCATCAATATCAGATCGGCGGAGGTCCAACACCCGGCACCCCCGCCGATCAGCTGTTTGAAGAGGAGGCTTGCGCCGTATCAGCGCTGCCTCCTCTTCACTTATTACATGCTGGCCGTAACGGGGGTAGTGGTGGAATCGCTTCCATATCGCTTCCATAGACTTGTATGGAAGCGATTCTTCCCATAGAAATGAATGGGGTGGTTAGGTGTAATCACACCTACTCACCACTACCCCTGTTATGGCCAGCATGTAAACAGTGAAGAGGAGGCAGCGCTGATACGGCGCGCGCCTCCTCTTCAAACAGCTGATCGGCGGGGGTCATAATCCTCAGGATAAGTCATAAATATATATAACTCAGAAAACCCCTTTAATACACCCAAAATTTTCCACTCTCTTCCTATAATCTTCTTATACTGTCCCTATCACATTATAGCAGAGGCTTATATTTTCAATTGTTTCTTGGCAGACAGAGCCACCACAACATCCTGCCTGGTCGCATGTACAAAGTAGCAATGTGTTCTGTGATGCTGTCTTTAATAGGACCTTGTTGGATATTGGCCCTGATTGGCTGATAAAGCTGTATGTCAGCCTCTGTGCCATTCATGGCAAACTCTCACCAGTATCATGTGACTATCCTCTTCTACTTCCTCCCTTGTGGTTTTGCCCACCAACACGAACGGTAATATAGAACGGGTGCCATGTTTTCGCAATTCGTACAAAGCAAATCAGAAAAGCTTCTTTGGCAGATTCATATTTGTAAAGTTCAGAACAAATTGGATTGGTTTAGAATCAATTTGCTCATCCTTAGTATAGACATATTCTAAATCTACTGATGGAAGACACTCCAGACAAATGCAACAAAATGTCTCTAAAATCATCAGAGCTGTAAGATAATTCTGTAAGAATGAATGAAGAATGAATATAGTAAGAAAAGTGGGTAATGAAAACAGATATTTTCTTTTTTTTAATCATTTCACATGCACGTGAAAATATAGGTAATTTTAGAGAATTTCTAAAGCTTTTCAAAACTTGTGGAGTGTTGCAAAATTGCAAATAATTCATGTCTACAACTAATTAAATGCATCAATTTTTCAAAGAGAATGTGAAAATCAATACGTTCAGTCAATAATAGAAATGATCTATGGAACAACCTAAGTAAATATTTTGTCAATATACATTATAAACAAACTCTTTACGCCAACTTATTTATTTCAAAGTCTAAAATGGAAAAACAGAGAGAGAAGTTTACATGATGTAAAGGCAGGAAAAGTACTAGAGGGTAGATATGTGCCACTGAGATTGTTCGTCTCAGTAGTATAGTTCCCATCATGGTGCTGGAGTGTGTAGATGGTGGGAGTAATTTGCCACAGATCCAATTTTACTCTTTCCATGATTTCACCTGAACTGGGAGTCCAGTTGGGGCTTCAGGGTAATTAAAAGCAGGCCAGCTAGCAGTGTGGATGGTGATGTGTCAGCTGCTGGAAAGCTGGAGTTTTGAGTCTGCGGGTCTCTCTAACTGGAAAACCATTGCCAGAAAACTGTACAGCTACTGGGTGAGCTACAAACTGCATTTGTTTGGACATTTATTAAGGCTCTAAGAATTTAAAGAGCAGAGCGTATAACAATAGTAAATTCATCTTACACATGCAGAAATGACAAATTCAAAATAATAGGGATATCAGGACTTATGGAAAGAAGATTAATTGCTCAGTCTAAACAGATTAAAATTCCTTCAATTCACCATCTGATAATCAAGAAAATCAGCTTTTTTTAAAGCATCACATGGTTTACATTCAGCACAATGATTTACAGTATGTTTTGTTTGTAATCTTCTGTTGAAACATAAATTAATATGTCATTTTCAGTAATATGTCATTTTCAGTTTATGGATTCACAAAAATATCCAAAGCATAGAAGCAGCAGTATACACCTCAACAGTTTAAAAAGTCTGTCCAGCTTCTTGGCTTTTTTTTTTTAGCTTTTGCTAGCAGTGTGATCTACCTTTTTGAAAAAAAAAACAAAAAACATTCCTCTCCCTAACAGAGTTCTGGTTCCCTTGAAGGCTTCCAGTTACCATTTTGTAAATTTTTGGATGGATAGGGGCACGTGCACCCCAGCAGTGTGGTGTCCTCAAGTGGCATGTCAATGCCATGTCACATGCTGCTTGGGGACATATCACTTCTGAGGCCAGTCATTTGCTGCAGTAGTCCATGTGAGTCTGTCCAAGCAGAGATTTACAGGATGGGGACTGGAAGACTGATCAAGGGAGCAAGGGGGCCGGAAAGAAGTGGTGAGGAGCAGGTGAGTATGCTTTTTTAACAGGTAAAGCATGCTAGTAAATGTTAAAGCTATCCAAAAGACTGGCCTACCCTTTTAGGATAGAATGATTACACTGAGTTTTTCTTCTTTATTTCTCTAAAAGCTATTTCTTCACAATTGAATTAAAGTGTCCATTCCTAATATTGTATTTGACCTAAAGATTAATTAAAAAAGGATCAACATTTTACCATCTACAAGAGCAATCTTAATGGCTGTGTGCAAATGAGAAGAGTCATGTGTAGATTCCTGCTGATTTGTTCCAATATTATCCTGTAAACCCATCGGAGTATTGGTTGTTTTGTGGTGGACAAGGCTTAACAGGGGCTCGACATAGTACAGACAATGTAGCCACTGTGTATCAGCTTCCATCTTTCTGCTCTTAATGTACTCTTTTCAGTATTATGGTCTTCAAGGTTTGTATGACAAAAGCAGCACTCAACCACATAAAAATTATAGGGGAGATTTAATAGGTTCATATTTATATTCTATACTTTTACTAATACAAATTCCCCACATTTTGTGCTTCTTTATAAATGTGGTAAAAAAAGGGTGTGGGGCTTAGTGGCAGGGACAGAGACTCTGTGTTTTACTGGATTTGCTATAAGAAGTTGGTGTACTGTAACTCATGTCTACGCAAAGAATTGAGTTAATTGTGAATGAAGGACCAGATACAGTATGCATCTCAATCCCTTGGATAGGAGATCAAGACTGGTGTAAGAAATGCCAGTCTTCAAAAATCTTCCTCTGAGTCCCTCTAGGCACCTCCCACTTCCCTTTCTACGTCTTTCTCCATGTTCTTCATGGGTAGACTAAGCCCCCACTGACCCCCCATCAAAAAGCCTGGCGGCTTAGGCAATGGCTATCTGATGGCAGTATCTATCTCTAAGAACTTAGCAACAATTTGATGATGTTCAATCTATGCTGAAACAGCAATTGCAAACATTGATGCCAATGACTTTAACCACTTTCCGTCTGCCCGTTGACTTTAAACATCCGGGAAATGGTTGTTAATCTCTGAATAGACGTTTCTAAACGTCCATTCAGAGATAGAAGCTGCACGCTTATTGCGCAGCTTCTGTACCAGGGGCCCACTGTTAGTGACTACAGGGTACCCCATACAGAGGGCAGGGACCGTTCCTGTGTGCCCCTGACTTCTAGAGCGCTGTGTATGCAGATCAGGAAGCGCAATGCTGCTTCCTGTCCCGACCCGGTCCATGCGACCGTCGGGGCTGTGAGACTGCAGGAGCTGCCGGGTCTTTCATAGACCATGATCAGCCCTGCAGTGAGGCTGTACAGCACTGTAATATGCTGTACAGCCTCCCTGGGGTGTATTTCACCTGTAACTGGGGCTACTATGTCAGCCCCAGTTACAGGAGAAATCAATAGTGAAAAAAAAAGTGAAGTTAAATGTCCCCCAGAGGTCTTGTATGACCTTATAGGGGACACAAAGTGTAAAATAAAAAAAAAAAAAAAAAAGTATTATAAAAAAAGATTTCACATATAAAAAATAAAATATTTCCCCAATGTGTCATTTCAAAAATGTAACAAATAAAAATAAATAAAATAGACATATTTGGTATCACCGCATTCGCAATGACCGGCTCTATAAAAATATCACATGATCCACCCCATCAGGTAAACGTCGTAAAAACTAAAATAAACATTGCACCAAAACAGATTGTTTAGTCACCTCACCTACCAAAAAGCATATCAATCAATCAATCAATCAATCAATCAAAAAGTTGTATTTACCCCAAAATAGTAGCAATAAAAACGTCACCTCATACTGCAAAAAATGAGCCCCCACACAACACCATAACCAGAAAAAAAAATGGCTCTAAGTAAATTGCAACATAAAAACATGATTTTTTTCTAAAAATGCTCTTATTGTGTAAGACGTAAAAAAAAAATAAAAAAATAACATATTTGGTATTGTTCAGTCCATAACAACCCGATCTATAAAAATATCACATGATCTACCCCATCAAGTGAATGGTGTAAAACAAATATAGAAAAATGACACTAAACTGCTTTTTTCTGTGACTTAACCTCCAAAAAATGAGATAAAAAGTGATCAGAAAGCCAAATGTACCCCAAAATGGTGCCAATAAAAAGCACAGCTTGTCCCGCAAAAAATAAACCCTCACACAGCTCACTCCACAAAAAAATTAAAAAGTTATCGCTAGAGATGAGCGAGCATGCTCGTCCGAGCTTGATGCTCGCTCGCTGCTCGGACGAGTATCTCACCATGCTCGAGGAAATGGCATCTTCCGCATTGTGCATTTTTGGCGCCTATAAACTCAGCCAATCACAAGCCAGGAGACTCTGCGGTACACCCAGCATCACGTGGGGCCCTTACATGTCGATAGCAGGGGTTGGCTGGCCTGATCAGGTGACCCTGGAATATACTAGTGACTGGCCGCGGTGCTCGGCTCAGATGCCGTCTGGATGTCGTTAGGGATAGAGCTGCTGCCTTTCAGGGACAGTGTTAGGGCCTGGATTTAGTTCTCTGTTAGGCAGGAGTGATCTTAAAAGAATCCAAAAGCCCTTCTAAGGGCTACAAGACATTTTTTTGTCTCCTGGCTGGGCTGGCTGGCTGGCACTAGTAGTGCAGCTATCGCCATATATAACCCCTTTTTTTTTTAAATGTTATATCTCAGTGATACAAATCCATTGCACACAGCAGTGTGGAACCATTCTGTGTGTCACAGTTCAGCTGTCCACTCACCACAAACACAATCCGTATTTTCTGTCCAGGTGACCCATACTGTACGTCAGGTAATCAAATACGGTCTTTTGCTTTCACTGATACAGCTACATTACAAAAATCTCTGTGCGACATTTGTCTGGGTTGCAGTCAAAATAGCCACAGTCAGCAGGGGCTGAGTTTGCTCTCTGATAAA
The DNA here is from genome assembly GCA_900303285.1 of Rhinella marina. NCBI lineage: Eukaryota > Metazoa > Chordata > Amphibia > Anura > Bufonidae > Rhinella > Rhinella marina. The sequence continues at coordinate 45,780 of ONZH01016288.1, forward strand.
AAAATATATATAAAAAATATATTAAAAAAATATATAAAAAAATAGTTTTTTTGTTGTTTTATCTCAGTGATAAAAATCCATTTCACACAACTGTGTATAACCATTCTGTGTGTCACAGTT
>ONZH01016289.1:0-47429 GCA_900303285.1 Rhinella marina
GTACTCCGAAAAGAAAAAAATTTTTGGAGGGTCAACAAAAGCCATTTCACTGCATTCTCAGTCGGACAAAGTCATTGGTGGTGTAACTGCCATGCTGTGTAAGGCTAAATTTTTGGGTGCTTCACCAGCTACTGCATACTAACTCAGTCACTCTGTTGTCACCGCCGCCATACAGGGCCACAAAAAATGTTTATGTGGTTCGCCTGCTACCGCAGTGTCACTCGCTCACTCTGTTGTCACCACCATAGTGGTTTGCACTATAGCAGCCCAAGTCTGCACATTCCCCTTTTTATCTCCAAGTGATCTATACTGCACGTCACGTAAAAAAATAGGTTCTTTTGCTCTCAGTGATACAAATCCATTTCATAAAATCCTTTCTTTCTCTTTAACTGATCTATACTGAACGTCACTTTTAAAAATACGTCTTTTTCCTCTCTTTCTCTCTCTCCAAACTAATTTTCCGGATAGGTGCCGTATACGGTATTAAACTGAGAAGAATGCATACAACACATGCCCCACTTGACAAATTTCAGAGTTGACAACTGTACTGGTTGATGCTAAATTTTTAAGTTGGGGTCCTGCGTCGTCATTCGAACTCCATCCGGCTGTTGTCACCACCACACACGCTAGCCAAGGGGGCACTCCTCTGGCTCTTCCAGGTCAACCTCCTTCCCCCCAGCCTGCCCCCCACCTACAGGCCCTCTCTCCAAACAATTTACCCGGATAGGGGACGTATTAGATATTATACTGATTTTTTTTGGTTCTTCTTTTAATTGGCTCCTGACCTGTGATAGGCAGAGCAAGGAAACCTCCCCTTAGCTGCAGTAGAAAAGACACTCCCCTGGCCAGAGCAAGCTCTTTTTCCTTTTCCGTGTTCGAAAAATCCATGAAATATATGGTCCCAAGAAAGGGAACGTATACGATTTTAAACTGAGAAGAATCGATACCACACATGCCCCACTAGTTCGAGCTCAGTGTTGACAGCCGTACCAGTTGATGTCAAATTTTGAAGTGGGGGTTCCACCACTACCAGCCTAACCACCACCAGCATGCGCAGGTATACGAGTGCTAAACACTATGGAACCAAGGCCGTCCATTCCCCTCATGCGGGTCCCACCACTGCTCCTTCCCCTGCGTCACTCGCTGCCTCTGCGAGTCGACCCCCAGCCCAGGACCCTGGCACGAGCGCCTCCCGCTGGAAAACCACCCCTTCGCCTTCATGATCCTCCACACTATCCAAAAATGTGTCCCTGCGCAACGTTCAGCTGTCATTACAGCAGACGTTGGAGCGCAAGCAGAAAAAAAGTTCAGCCCACCTACATGCACAAGCCCTCAACGTCCACATACAGGGCCACGCTAAATTTTTTATGTGCTCTACCTGCTACCATCGTGTAGCTTGGTCACTCTGACCGAGTCTGACCCTGGGGCCTCTCATGTACTGCCCACTTGGAGGATTGCAGGGCCTACCTTGGTCACGGTTTCTCAGACTTACTATGCCTCTTCCTCCAACCCCTCCTCCTCCTCCTTCGAATTACCATCCGTGCTTCACCTCCTGCTACCTCAGTCTAACTCGGTCACTCTGTTGTCACCGCCATGCTGCGTCAGGCTAAATTTTTGGGTGGCTCACCTGCTACCTCATCTAACTTGGTCACTTGTTGGTGTCACCGCCATGCTGTGTCAGGCTTATGCCTGCATCGTGTGGCTGGGGATAGGAGAGCAGTGCCAGCATGGGCATGGGTGATGGACCTTCGTTGCACCTAGTTGGGTGCTTCCCTAACATGTGATGGGCATGTGCCTCGCCTTTCTTGGTCTGGGTGAGCACAATTGCCATGAGGGTAACCACCAGGCTGTTGCAGGAGAATTTGGGGTAATGGTGGGATTAGGCAGCCTCAGAGGCATCCATACATACTGCCCCTGCTATTTCCTGTCCATTTCCGTGGTGTTTCCATCATTTTCTGAGGTTTCCAGGTTTTCACCCAGCCTTCCCTAGGCAAAGCCTTGGTCCCCTGCAAAAAATGCTCGAGTCTCCCATTGACTTCAATGGGGTTCGTTACTCGAAACGAGCACCCGAGCATCGGGAAAAGTTTGTCTCGAATAACGAGCACCCGAGCATTTTAGTGCTCGCTCATCTCTAGTTGAGACCTTATGTTGGGTAGTGAGTAACATCTCTTACGATAAAATTGTAGGGTATATACTGAGAGCACAGTTAGAAAGGAATATGTTAAAATTAGGTAATGCTCCTCCAGACAAGTAGATCAAACATAAAGTACAGAGAATTTAAAAACACAAAGTTCTGTTCTGAACTTACAAAGAAGACAAAATCTTCTGCATTATACTAATTTACCACCACAATTTTTACATCACACTATAAAAGTTACTGTATGTCAGGATTTATATGTGACCTAAATATTAATCTCTGAAGTCTAGAATAGGGCATCAAAGTTCAAGCAGAGAGGTTCAGACTGCCTCAAAAATGTAAATACCAGGACTGATAGCTTTTAGGTAACTGCTTGGGGCCTAAGTAAGGGTTCCAAAGATACTCCAAAAGTAATACCTTAAAAAGAATCTGTCAGCTCTGAAACACCCTCCAAACTACAGTAAGCGGTGTATAGTGGAAGTGACATCAAGTCCGGTTATGTAAGTTTTATCTTCATACTCACTTGCATTCTGACTCTGTGCTCTGACAAACCAGCAGTAAAATGCACTCAGTGGACTCCAGTGCTCACTCACATAATGGAGAGTCCTCTCAATGTATTTTACTGCAGGTTTGTTGGAGCACAGCGTCAGAAGGGAAGTGAGTATGAAGATAAAACTTACATAATCGGATTCAGCATCACTTACACTATACACCGCTTACTCTAGTTCAGGGGGTGTTTTGGAGCTGACAGGTTCCCTTTAAGAATTCTCTAACGCCTAGGTACATGAAGCCTAGATGGTACTTGCCATGACTTCAGGGGTTTTCTCTGTATGCTAATAGGTGTGGCACAGTGTTTAATCATAGGCTGTGGCATACTTTGATGTAATTTATTTTAGTAGCAGTTAGTTAACTTAGAAACATTTTACATGCAGAGATAGTAATGCATGGGAAAATCATGGGTATATATAAAGTACAGTTAAAAATCAAAAGTTGAAAACTCTTAAAAAGACCTTTAAAGAGTTTTAATAAAGTAACCCTTTAAGGAAATGGCCTATTTTGCTAATTAAAGAGATTTTTCAGGATTTTAGACCTTTTTTAATTAGCCAAATAGCATGTGGTGCCTAAAGAAAGTGTAACAGAAATGTATGTGATCCACTGTGCCACTGAACAGATAGACGAAGCGGCAAATCAGAATGAGGTTGTTATTATGGGGGACTTCAACTACCCAGATATAGACTGGGAAACTGAAACCTGTATATCTCATAAAGGAAACAGGTTCTTGACAATAACCAAAGACAATTACCTTTCCCAACTGGTTCAGGACCCGACTAGAGGGACGGCCATACTGGACTTAGTATTAACCAATAGACCTGACAGAACAACAGATGTGCAGGTTGGGGACATCTGGGTAACAGTGACCATAAAATAATAACCTTTAAATTGTCATTAAAAAAAGCATTTCTTCAGGGAGGAACAAAAATACCAAACTTCAAAAATGCAAAATTTAGCCATCTAAGAGAGGCCATAGGTCTAACTAACTGGGACAAAATCCTCAAAAATAAAAATACAGCCACAAAATGGGATATTTTTAAAAGCATCCTAATATCTAATTGTGAGAGGTACATACCGTATAGGAATAAAATGATAAGAAACAAGAAAAAACCAATGTGGATAAATAGAACTGTAAAAAAAGCAATAAATGACAAAAAGAAAGCATTTAAATCACTAAAACAGGAGGGGAGCGAGGAAGCATTGAAAAACTATAAGGAAAAAAATAGAATTTGTAAAAGACAAATAAAAGCAGCTAAACTAGAGACTGAAAGACTAATTGTTAAAGAGAGTAAAACTAACCCTAAAATGTTCTTCAATTATATAAATACTAAAAAGTATAAATCTGAAGGTGTCGGCCCCTTACAGAGTAGTGAGGGGGGAGTAGCAGAGAGCGATGAGGAGAAAGCAAAACTCTTAAATATTTTTTTCTCCACTGTATTCACTGAGGAAAATAAACTGTCAGATAAAATGCAGAATATAAAAGTGAATTCCCCTTTAAAAGTGGCCTGTCTGACCCAGGAAGAAGTACTGGGGCGTCTTAAAAAGATTAAAATAGACAAATCGCCAGGACCAGATGGCATACACCCACGTATCCTAAGAGAATTAAGTAATGTCATTGCCAGACCCTTATACTTGATATTTAAGGACTCTATACTGACAGGGAGTGTTCCACAGGATTGGCGCATAGCAAATGTGGTGCCAATATTCAAAAAGGGTCCAAAAACAGACCCCGGGAACTATAGGCCGGTAAGTTTAACATCTGTAGTGGGTAAACTGTTTGAAGGTTTTCTAAGAGATGCTATCTTGGAGTACCTCAATGAAAATAAGCAAATAACTCCATATCAGCATGGCTTCATGAGGGATCGGTCATGTCAAACCAATTTAATCAGTTTCTATGAGGAGGTAAGTTCTAGACTTGACCGCGGGGAATCAATGGATGTCGTATATCTGGACTTCTCCAAAGCATTTGACACAGTACCACATAAAAGGTTAGTATATAAAATGAGAATGCTTGGCCTGGGAGAGAATGTCTGTATGTGGGTAAGTACCTGGCTCAGTGATTGAACACAGAGGGTGGCTATTAACGGCACATATTCAGATTGGGTCACTGTCACTAGTGGGGTACCACAGGGGTCAGTATTGGGCCCTATTCTCTTCAATATATTTATTAATGACCTTGTAGAAGGCTTGCACAGTAAAATATCAATTTTTGCAGATGACACTAAACTGTGTAAAGTAATTAACACAGAAGAGGACAGTACACTGCTACAGATGGATCTGGATAGACTGGAGGCTTGGGCAGAGAAGTGGCAGATGAGGTTTAACACTGACAAATGTAAGGTTATGCATATGGGAAGGAATAATGCAAGTCACCAGTACATACTAAATGGTAAAACATTGGGTAACTCTGACATGGAAAAGGACCTAGGAATTTTAGTGAACAGCAAACTAAGCTGCAGAAACCAGTGTCAGACAGCTGCTGCCAAGGCCAATAAGATAATGTTTGCATCAAAAGGGGCATAGATGCCCGTGATGAGAACATAGTCCTGCCACTTTACAAATCACTAGTCAGACCACACATGGAGTACTGTGTACAGTTCTGGGCTCCTGTGAACAAGGCAGACATAGCACAGCTGGAGAGGGTTCAGAGGAGGGCAACTAAAGTCATAGCTGGAATGGGTGGACTACAGTACCCAGAAAGATTATCAAAATTAGGGTTATTTACTTTAGAAAAAAGACGACTGAGGGGAGATCTAATAACTATGTATAAATATATCAGGGGTCAGTACAGAGATCTCTCCCATGATCTCTTTATCCCAAGGACAGTAACCATGACGAGGGGACATCCTCTGCGCCTGGAGGAAAGAAGGTTTGTTCACAAAAATAGAAGAGGATTCTTTACGGTAAGAGCAGTGAGACTATGGAACTCTCTGCCCGAGGAGGTGGTGATGGTAAGTTCAGTAAAAGAGTTCAAGAGGGGCCTGGATGTATTTCTGGAGGGTAATAATATTACAGGTTATAGTTACTAGATATGGGTTGTTGTTGATCCAGGGAGTAATTCTGATTGCCTGATTGGAGTCGGGAAGGAATTTTTTCCCCTAAAGTGAGGAAAATTGGCTTCTACCGCACAGGGGTTTTTTGCCTTCCTCTGGATCAACTTGTAGGAAAACAGGTCGAACTGGATGGACAGATGTCTTTTTTCGGCCTTATAAACTATGTTACTATGTTACTATGACTTGGGCTATTCCTAAGGGGTTTGTCCATTTGGCCCCCTGGTCTTAATCCTTTAACCCCAATACAGGGATCTAGACTCCACTGCAGGGGAACCACCAGGTGGCTATCTCTTAGAGTTATCACTGCTCAGTGACTGCTGACCCACAGGGGTCAAGAGACAGCAGTGCACATCACCAAGGGATCAGGATAATCTGAGGTCAAGAAAGAATAGTTTGTACAATCCACAAATCAGGCAGAGGTCAGGTCAGACAACAAAGGGACAAATCCGCTAGTCACGCAAAGGTCAAGCAGGAGTAGTCAGACAGCATACAGTAATAGTGCATCTTTGCAGTGTCTAGCAAGCCAGGTAACCTAAATGCCATGCGCCAGGGAAGATTAAGATGAGCATGCTACCCAGTGCCCACCAGTGATTGACTTCAGAGATTGTGTGCATTATCAGAGGATATCATCCCTGCAGCTCCGGAGCAGCTGCACTGGAACAAAAGGGGAGTGGACAGGTCAGCAAGCCTTCTTTTCCTATTTACAACTATCCCTGCTGAAACATTTTGAGGTTTGGTAAATTTCCTTCAAAGGGCTTTTCCAGGAGTTCGATATTGATGTTCTAACCTCAGGATAGGTCATCAATATCTGATCCATGGGAGGTTCAACTTCCAGTACCCAATCAGCATACCAAGCACAGTAATGCACATTGCATAGTGGCTGTGCTTGGTATTGCAGCCAGGCTCATTTGGTTAAATGGGAATCAGCTGCACTTAGGACTTGTGACCAATGAACATGGAGTCACTGGCCTAGAAAGTGACTGAGATGCCCTTGTGGGCGTCTTCAAACAGCTAATCAGCAGGGGTGCTGGGACTCAGACCCCCGCAAATCAGATATTGATGAGCTATCCTGAGGATAGGCTGTCAATATTCAACTCCCAGAAAACCACTTTAATGCTACTTAGTAAATAGTGACTGAATACTAAAGAACAGTTGAAGCTTTTTATCCAGTATCTTTGCTTTGTTATATTTGGACACTTGTCTCCCGCCTCCTGGAAAGATGATGCCAACATTCTTGTAACTGCAGGTTTCTAACTATAATTAAAATGCTAATGTGTCTTAAGCTGCTTTCATTTGCCATGGTGGATATTATGGGTTTTGTAGGACGAGATGCTTTTCCATGGTTGATGATGTGCAAATGTTATTTTTGCTAGCATATTTTTGTATGTGGTACACAGATAAAAAAATTTTCATTCTGTATTTCCTGCCTTATACTTTTACCTGCTCTGTTGGTTTTACTATTGTTCATGTCTTAATGTATTTGTTAATAAAATGTTAACAATAGCACAAACATAAACACAGCGCACACAATATTTCCTATAGTAATGTTTTATCAGATTGACAGTTGGACTTAAAGGGGTTGTGCAAGAATGGGGTGGGGCCTGGGGACCTGTAAAAGAAAAGCTAACTTACCTGCTTCCCTGCTCTGGCTCCCTTCTCCTTCTTTTCCCATACTTGCAATGCTCCTTTGGGCTCCTTCAATGTCAGCATCCGGTTTGACATCTCTGCAGCCAATACAGGCCGCGGTGATGTCACACTCCTTGACAAATGGTCATATGGTCTCTAGGGGAGCTTGACACTGCCAAGGCCTATGACTGGATGAAGCGATGTCAAACCAAATGTTAACACTGTTGGAGTGTTGAGGAGCGTCGTAAACCAGGAGAAGAAGGGGAGGGATGGCCAGCACTGGGAAGCAGGTAAGTAAGCTTCCCTTTGCAGGTCCCGCAGAATGGTTTGCCCCCCCCCCATTCTTGCACAACCCCATTAATGGGTTCTCCTGTGTGTTTTTTTTGTTTTTTTAATATTGATATTCATAACATAGGTGATCAATATGAAGTCTGTGGGGGCCATCTCGCAGAACACCCGCTGATCTGTTGTTCTGCAATAGCTCTGGCACCTAAAATTGGGGTTGGAATGACACAACCCGATCGCCTGTGTAGTGGACGGAGCTGGTTACTAGAATACTGCTTTCATTCACGTTGCTGACATTGCGAGTAGCATAAAACATTTTCTTTTTCAAACCTCATCTTGTAGCACTCATCTCAGGATATCTTAGGCAAATAGAAAAAGTAATAAAGAAAAAGTAAGGAAGGGCACATCTGTATGACAGCAAGCATTTGGTTCACATTATAGGCCATATGGTGTTTCTTACAAATTCAACAGCTAAACCTTCAGGTAGCCCCATATAAAATATGCACATGGATACATTATGGATCTGTAGAGGGCAATGGACAGGGGTACACCTAGCCTTTTTGCTGCCTGAGACAAAAATTGAAATTACACATCCCCCTTCCCTTCCCTCCCCAGCGTGTACCAAAGCCTCCTATTGTCTGCCAGTACAAAAAAAACCCTCTTAGTGTCCCCAATAGAGCTAATTTCCCCATAGTTCCCCATAATGTGTGCCAGTATAAAATACTGTTATATAGTGTCCCCAGTAGATGTCCTTATAGTGCTCCTCTCCTCCATCCCCCTATTGCCTCTTATAATATGTGCTAGTATAAAATGTCCATATACAGTTGAATATAGATAGATAAGATCTACCCCAACGGATGCACTCCTGTGGCCGCTGCCTCCACTTATCTCCAGGACTGCGCCACCTGAGGCGATCATTTCACCCCACCTAATTGGCAGTGCAGCCCTGGCTACTAATGCCATATTACAGATACATCCATAATTTAACAGTATTAGTCCTCTTTCAGGTCTTCTGGTTATATACAGTATGTCTGGTCTTATGGCTAACTTTTGATTCTATGCTTTCTACTTTGACTTAACCTTGGCTACAGAACATTAACAAGTTTTTGATAGTTTCTCCAGTATCAAAGTAGCCACTGGTGAGACAAACTTGAGACTTTTGGAGGGCATGCAAATAATCTAATTCTTCCCTGTGCATGTGCTTTCAAGTAGATCAAGATCCTGTTTATACTTTCCAAGTCATTGCCACTAAGAAACTCATTCCTGTGCTGTATATGATGGCATAGAGACCCTAAACCCATGTGTAATAGTGGCATTTAAGGGGTTTTCCAGGCTCCTCAGGATAAGTAATTAATATCTGATCAGTGAGGGGGGACATCAGTCTTAAATCCAGCAGCCCAACCGATCAGCTGTTCCTGCAACCTACAGCGCTGGAACTAACTATTTAATGGAGCAGGAAGCATAACTTTGTTCAAAGAGTAGTGGCCATGCCGGGTTACTGCAGCTCAGCTCCCATTAAACTGAATGAGAGCTATTCTGCAGTAACTTAGCATGGCCACTATACTTTGAATGGAGCTGTGCTTCCTGCTCCATTCAGTAACTAGTTAGGGTTCTGGTGGCTGGAGTGAACAATTGATTGGTGGGACTGCAGGGTGTCAGACCCTCACCGATCAGATATTTGTGAGATGGGGAAACAGATCTCATTATCTGAACACTGTTTGTGTAAATCAGGTTAAATGATCTGGACTGACATTCTGCTCTTTGGTCACAGGATACCACAACTAACAGACTGCATATTTTTAATATTCATGAGAGATGGAGTTACAAAACCTGTAGAAGAAAGGGAACAGCCATCTTAGAGAAAGCTGAGACTGGGGAACTGTGTGAGCAGGGGATCCATCGGTATCCAGGTGTGGGAGCATACCACAGTTACTAGAGCTGCAGCCAAGTGAAGCTGATCTTGTCCAAGACCCTGATCCTGTCCAGAGGAATGGGGATTGCTTCCAGGAATGCTGATGAGAGCTGAGGAGCAAAGAAACATCCACTGTGGTACTGCATGCTTGTTGGAGAGGCATTTGTGTTCGGTTCACAGTCACCAGCGGATGCAGAGCAGGCCTGAGTCTGTAAGATTGTGCACTCACCTCATTACAGTGTTGGTGCCTATAATCCTAGAGACTGAGACCAGGTCTTTAGTTAATTAGATAGGGATTGTGTTTGTGTCAGGCCACAAGTGTTACTACTGTTCATTAGAAGGACTCCATAATTTAAAGTGACATTTCACTTTGGAGAGCTGATAAACTTCCTTACAAACTAAAGCCAGGCTGGCGTTTAGGCTCAGAAGGAATACTCTTGCATGTGCTAAAAGACCAGTTATGGGAGGGGAATACTGTAGAGTATTGTATGTTTACAAGCTGTTGTGCTGTACCTCAGGCTAGCCCACACCACACACCCATACAGTTGTTCTTGATTTTTTTAGGGTAATAACAGGTAAGATGTGGATGTTTAGTTATGCCTGATAGCAGGCAAATTAGCGCACTTTGCTCCTGCATCCATCGGAGGGCACCTTGCTGTGCAGCGCAAGGGTCTCAGCCTTTGGGCTGGGTGTATGTAAAATTATTGTATGTTTCCAGAATTTGTTCATTGCCACGTTTAAGTAAAATACCATTTTGGCGAAAGCCGGTGTTGCATTCATCGTTCATGACTTTGCTGTATCCTGGGGACACCAACCTGGTACATGGCTTCATATTAATGACCTAACCTGAGTACAGGTCATCAAAATTAGGAGCCTGCAAAACCCCTTTAAGGTTTCATTGCACACCTATGCATGTGTAAAACGTATGGTTGACATTCATATACCACCAAAAACTGAACTCCCAAGACAATAACAATAAGAAAAACAGCTAAAATGAATTATTCGACTATTAACCAATTTAAGAAAGCATTGAAACAAAAATCATGATAGTCTTCAGATGATTAAAGTGATGAAGTCTAAGTGTTCCACGGTCATTTTATCAGTATCAGCAAAGTAATCTATGCCAATTTCAAAACACATTACTGGAATAATCTCCCTTTCTCATCTAGAGCCTCGCTCCATTTTCCGTGCATCGGCTGTCAGCCTCTAAGTATCTATGTCCTAACTATTTCTGTGTAGTTACAGTACCACCAAGTCCTTGAGAGTCTGGATCTGAAAATGAGATGCCTGGAGATGTGAGAGATTCATTGTACCTGCATTGTTCTTTCTGGTGAATGGTTGTGCATACTGGCAATGCCATATATAAAGCAAATGTCTCCTCTGTGATGTAGTTGCTGTAATTTCTCACCCACCACAGACCCACAGTGTTTGCTAGCAAAAATTGATGTGCTTGACCTACACCATCAATTTAATTCATTGCAATGTTTTTTTTTATTAGACCTGCAGCTGAAATCCTATCAATTATTGATCCCCTGGCTTGCATGCATTTTTCTCAACTTTATCGAAAGTCGAAAGTGAAATGTAAATTACCCTTTTAAATAACTAATATGGCTTATTGGTAGTGAACACTAAAAAAGTGATACAAATGTTTAATGCACAGAAATATTACTCTTGTATTGAAGAGAGGTTAGACCGCAATGTGCAGTACAGTAGATAGGATGATACTTATGAGATCTGCTGTACGCATTGCAGGATAATTACACAGTAGAGCAGTGTTCTCTGTAGGATATTGCGAAAAAGGGAACAATTACCCAATAAAGTTCTGCAGTGGCACTTTCTGGGAAAAAGCTAGAAACAAAACGCTTAACTGTTTGTTAAAGAACAACCCTATTCAATATACAATATGCAGAATATACTGTATGTTGCAGATTAGGATTGAGCGAACCCAAACTGTAAAGTTCAGGTACCAGGACCCGAAGCCAGACTTCTTCACTGAAGTCTGGGTTTGAGTTCGATGTTCGGGAGATTTTATTATTTTCCGTTATAACATGGTGATATCGGAAAATAATAGCATTTTTAATACAGAATGCAAAACAATATGGCCATTTAGGGGTTAAAAAAAACACCTCATCCACTTGATCAGGTTCAAGCAGCTTCTTCTATTTTCACAGAATAGGACATGCGACTGCAATGTGTGCAATGACGTTACTGCGCTCTCCCACGTGGTGACATCATCACGCATATTGCAGGTCCTTTAGCAGGTCCTGTTCAGTGAAGATAGAAGAAGCTGCTGCTGCACAATCAAGTGGATGAGATGCGTTGTTTTTTGTTTTGTTTTTAACCCCTAAATGGCCATATTGTTTTGCATTCTGTCTTAAGAATGCTATTATTTCCCGATACAAACATCTTATAACACAAAATAATAAAGGGAAGTTCGGGTCCCTGGGTTCGCTTATCCCTACTGTAGACGTCTACAATTGTAGAAAAAAAGATGAGAGGAAATTTATTAAACACCCCCCTATTCCAGTCTTATGGAATTAAAAAGTCACAAATTATAGCGCAGGCCCTAATTGCACAAAAATGTGCAGCTTTTTCAGGATTTTGCACCAAGATTGTCTGTGAGAAATCTGTCGTGTGATCCCATATATGTTCATATTATTCTGTGATTGTACCTGCCGTTCTGTCTGGGCTGCAGTTGGAATCCGCATTACCCTTGGAGGAAATCAGTTTATCACCTGAATGTTAAAGAGCTGGCCCTTTACAAGTGTTAACAAAGCTGGTTCCGGGAAATGTAGACCCTCAGACAGCGTGGAGCCTCACCCAATGGGGAGCCAAACGCTTTTCAAATCCAGTACCAGTAGATGAAAAAATATATCATACGCAATAACTTATCTTTGGTACAACTCACGTATTAAAGGGGTTGTCCGAGTTATGACAAAAAATATATAGCACTGTAAATCTGATGGGCAGCAATATATAACTAAGTTAAGCAATTTTTAGGCAAAAAAAATCCATATTTCCTAATTTCCCTGGTTCTCTTCTGGTCTTTGTTTACATGCAATAACAACAATCTCTGCCCCTCCCCCCTCCTCTGCAAAGGGAATGAATACAAGTGCTGAGTGACATGTCTGCCTGCTGGAATACTCAGCAGCACATTGTATGTGTAGGACTACAAGTCCCAGCTGTACAATGACACTGCTAATACATACAGGAATTTCTCCCTACCTGTTCTTGTACAATACAATTCCTCTACAGCTCTTGTGCCCAGCATTTGTCTCCTCTCACTGCTGCAGCTACTGTTTGTTGTAAAGCCTTGAGCCCTCAGTGTGTTCTGGCTGAAGGGGTTAATGTTTTATCTGAAGGAAACCAGGGAGAGAGCAGATAGCAGGAGCCCGGCAAAGAATGGGGGCGTGGCCAGTGACGTCTCGTGTACAGACTGTTATCTGAACTCTGAGGCTTGTGAACGAAACATCACAGAGCAGAGAGATAAGGTGACATCACCAGTCAACTCTGAGAAACCAGCAGCTTTAGAAACACAAAGTATATGGTAAAGTTGTTATACCTGACAAGTTATAAACATATAAAGAACAAAAAAATAACTCGGACAACCCCTTTAATAATCATAATCATTGGATTCCGTGTGATGTGGGCATCGTTGGGGATCTAAATATCCCATCCCTGACAGCCAGCATTCCCACATAACCAGTATCTCACCTTCTGGGACAACCACACCAGTTATGTGTGGTGTCAAAATGATCAGCCGGATATAATATACATCATTAAAACATGTTGGGTCCCAAATACCCATTAGTGTGGATGGGAAGCCATGTTTTATTAATATTTCATGTCTGCCAGCTGAGTAAGAGAGGTGGAGCATGCACAGGTAATGAGGACCATCCCAGAAGGCTGGGACAGAAGAGGAGGGAGACTCCTTTCAGCTCCACCCTCTGCCCAATGGGGATAAAAATGAACTATTGGGAACATTTCTTTGACACAACTTGGGGATCCGATCAAAATTTGGTTGTGTTCCACTTCAATTACAGAGAGGCATGCATCGTTGATAATAGCGCCACAGGGATTAAAGGGTATTCTCATCTCAGACATTGATGGCATATCGCTAGGATATACCATCAGTGTTAAATAGGGGTGGGACCCACTTCCATCTCCAGAAAAGCCCCAAAAGCGAAGGAGAGCATATTGTGCATGCAAGGAGTGCTCTCTATTCAGTTAGGGGAGTTCCAAAAAACAGCAGAGAGAGAAAGAGAGTTATTGGCTATTTTTTGGAAGTCACATAGCAGTGAATAGAGAGTGCATCACCCATTCATGGCCACCTCTCCTTTCTCAACAATGGAACTGCCAGAAATAGCTCCCAAAGTGGTGAATGGAGGCTGGCCAAGAATGCGCGGCTGCTCTTCCTTTCCTTCATGGGGCCCTTTCTGAAGATAGGTGCGAATTCCACCTCTGGGACCCTCTACTATCTGACATTGCTGGCATAATCTAGTAATATGCCGTCAATGTCTGAGAAAGGAATACCCCTTGAAGATGCATAAAACTCCTTTCTTAATAAATTCCTCCATAGATCCCACGTCCACATTTTATCCATTGATCTGATGCTTTTAGGTAAAATCAATAAATAGAGATGAACAAATCGATTCTGAAATTTAATACACATTTTACAAAAAATTCAGACTCGTTAGAATCAGAATTTTTTGTAATTCAATTTGGAAAAATCAAGAAATAGAGAGAGGTGATCAATCAGAGACAGCACTTACTACTTTTTGGGTAGAATTTATTCGTAATCAAATCAGAAGACTAATTAAGAAATTCTCTCATTTCTATAAATACTCATGAGGTTCTCAGTATACATTTTGATTAAAATGTGTAAACTCATTTGCCAACTTCCTTTTACAAGTGGGTTCCTACAGTAATTTAGTGCAGCACTGCAGGGGAGATGACCCAGAACCCGTGCTGACAGACTAAGGCCACTTAGTTCTGGGCCACACAAGCACAGCATCGCAACACAAACAGCCATTATGCATTAATGTATATGACGGTTCATGTCTTGTTTTCTACAGTAGCATTTACATATTCTGCACTTTTTATGGTTTCCCTTGGTACTAGCAGTCTTCCTATTTAGCATGGACATTCTAATTAGAGACTGCGTAAGGGTTAACAGCTATAATATGTTATGTCTGTTGTTGGAGACCGCATAGAAATATCAGCTCTTGAGATCTGTTTACATGGTGCAGTGCATGATGGCTGTTGTTGCTTCTTCCTGAAATTAGTGTGGCTCATTGCCAGGGGTACACCTAGCCTTTCTGCTGCCTGAGGCAAAAACTGAAATGGTACCAACCCCCCCCCTGCCACGCCAATACCAATTTCTTAGCCTGACCCCTTCCCTCCCCCACTACTTTTAAAGACATACTTCGAAAACATCATATACAGAGCTATGGAACATACAGAGTAATACAGTGCCACATACTGTGCCCACTGTGCTTCCCAATACTATACTACAGAAACAGATAATCCTTCTGCTGCCCCCATATTGCCCCTAAATGGTGCTGCCTGAGGCAATAGCCTCACCTCGCCTCATTTGTGGTGGACCCCTGCTCATAGCCAAGGGAGCTTAGCTTCACAGCAGGGTTGCTGTCGGGCTGCTGGATCATTGCCCCTCTCGGCTCTGTGTTATGGCAATGGTTGACATCCAGTACTACACCAAAATAGTGTATGGACTGACTTGAAAGAGGTTGCTGTGAAGTTAGCAATTGTGATCAAAACATACACTAAGAACCTTATGTTCATACATTTACCTTAGCATCAATAGAGAAACAGACAAACAGACAGATAGACAGACTGGTAAACTGTGATCATCATTAAGCTTAGAAGAAGACTGGAGTCGCTACAGAACCAGCAGTCAGACAAGTTCCCTTTTTTTCCCCATTTATTTATTTAAGCTCTATTACAACAATTTTACTTTTTTTTGCCAAAAACACATGCATTTTAGAAAAAAAACACAAATTTCCCTAAAGCGTCTATTACCTGTAAGCTGTTAAGTGTATATCTGGGCAGCACGGTGGCGCTGGGATCCTAGGTTCAAATCCGACCAAGGATAACATCTGCATGGAGTTTGTATGTTCTCCCTGTTTTGCTTGGGTTTCCTCCCACACTCCAAAGACATATAATACTGGTAGGGAACTTAGATTGTGAGCCTCATTGGGGACAGCTAGATGCTAATGTCTATAAAGTGCTTCAGAATACAGTAGCACTATATAAATACGTAAAATAAACTACAAGCATGTTGGTTGTTCTACACAAGAAGTAGGAGTATAGCAATGAGCTATAATACAGGCTGCAACACAATATCAGTACAAAATACATAATGCAATGTGATTAAAATAATTATTCCATGATTAATGTATAAAATTAAATCATACAGTCCAGGACTATTTTGTACCTCACATGGATCCAGAGCTCTTCACATTCATTGTTCCAATTGCTCTGGCAGATTCTTTTCAGATTGCCAGCTCAAGGGATGTGCCCTTTCTCAGATGTGTGTCTTTTCTGCTGAAGCTCTCTTCCAACAGAAGATACAGCTGGTGGCAGGCAAAGAATAGAACTGAGCACTTGCGACCACCTCAACAATGTTACTGATGTGGACAGAGAAATAAGGAAAACAGCAGGTGGTGCTATACTGAAACATTTTATTGAATAACTCAGGGGATCATACCATATTTTTAATTACATGCAATTACAAAAGTATTCAGATCCAGGTGCTCGTTTTAAAAAATTTGTATATTTTTTGAATGGACAAGCCCTTTAAGTTACTCAACATTTCATGTGAAATATATATTTTGATATATCAAAAAATTGGAGCTCAAAAGTGGGCACTTCCTTGAAAAATAAAAGCACCAAGAAACCTCCATCTGGGGACATTTCCTGTGTGGACATTTTCCTCCAAATAGCCACACGAGACTTGGAACAATTATCCAAGTTGAAGGTACAGCACAATTGTACTAGGACTGAATGGGAGGCTATCTTGGCACTCTAGAGAGAGGACTCTAATATTACCATAAAACCTTCTGACAAAGGAGGAAATGTTGTCATCCTTAACTCTAAGCAATATCACAGCATGTGTGAGAGTCTCCTGTCAGACAGCTATTGCTATGATATCCTCCCTACCAATCCCACTATTGTGTATCTTGGTGAACTTAAGTCCATCCTCTCTGAGGCTAAAAGAGATAACCTTATTTCACAGGAGAAGTATGGTTTTTTGTAACCACTACATCCAGTAACGGCTACTTTCTATAGTCTTCCCAAAATACATAAGGGGGTCAACCCAACCTATAGTCTCTGGAGTAGGTAGCCTATGTCAAAATGTGGGCATATACATTGATCAAATCCTGGCACCATTCGTTATGTCACTCCTGTCATACACCAGATACACGGCAGATCTATTGAAGAGACTTGAAGGTTTATCAGTTGAGAAAAATGTCAATGTCAGGGAGCATAGCTGTGGAGGCATTATACTCATCAATACCGCATGAGGCAGGCCTACAAGCAGTGCAGTACTATCTAAGCAAGCATGGCCAACAATTTAAGGCACATAATACATTCATCTTATCCCTCCTACATTTCCTGCTAACACATAACTATTAACGGCAAGCTTTACCACCAGCTGAGGGGCACCGCTATGGGGTGTTCCTGTGCACCGTCCTATGCAAATTTGGTTGGTGAGAGGCAACATCTGTTTTTGGTGAGGAGTCGTCAATGGATACCGAGCCCATATTATTATGGGCTAGGTACATTGACGATATCTTCCTGATTTGGAATGATACAAAATTGGCTTTCGCCACCTTTGTCAGTGGTTTGGACAAAAACAAAATCGACCTCAAGTTCACCCATGAGTGTGATAACCAAGCCTTACCTTTCTTGGATGTGTGCATCTATAAAACAGCCACGGGTGAACTTCGAAGCACCATTTTCCGCAAACCAACGGCCACTAATTCTGTCCTCCACTGGTAGAGTAGCCACCCACTACCTCTAAAGAGGGGGATCCCACTTGGCCAGTTTCTGCGCTTGCGCCGCAATTGATGAAGGTAAATTTTTGAAAGAGGCCAATGATTTGAGGGATCGGTTTAGGTCTTGGGGTTACCCCGACCATATTCTCAGATCTGCCTTCCAAAAATCCAAAGGGAGGGATCGGACGGAGCTTCTGGTACCTAAAAAGAAAGAAATAGGAGACTCCAAAATCCGGTTTATTACCACCTTTGATGGGGCCTCAGCACAAGCCAGGGCGGTCCTTGAGAAACATTGGCCGATCCTCCTAATGGACCCGTCAGTGATTGAGGACTACCCCCAAATTACTTTCAGGAAGGGAAGCAGCCTGGGGGACCTTCTGGTACACAGCCACTATATTCCGACACCACCTAAAAGTACCTGGTTGGCTCAGAACCTTAAGGGGTGCTTTAGATGCAGTGGCTGTGTGGCCTGTAAGGCCCTTGAACAGAACAGAACTTTCCATAGCTCTAACCTGGGATGTACCTTCGAGATTAAGGACTTCATTAATTGTCGTACCCGGGGAGTGGTCTACAAAATAACATGCAAATGTAGTATTGAATACATTGGCAAGACAAAGCAGGAACTTCGTAGACGCATAGGGAAACATCTATGTGACGTCGATAACCGTAGAGATACGGTTGTATCCCGCCATATACATGAGGAGCATAATGGTGACGTTAGGTGTTTGAGGTTTGTTGGCATAGAGCTTGTTAAACCACCAGGTAGGGGCGGCAATTGGGACGGTACCATCTTGCAGAGAGAGGCAAAATGGATTTTCCTACTGAAAACAACCATCCCTACGGGTCTAAAAGATCAATTAAATTATGTCTGTTTTATTTAACTCTTGGACAATCCTCTAAAAACATGTAGTTCCCTAACTGATCGCACCGATGACTCCCTGATTAGTGTCATTGTATCCCATACTTCTGGTGCTCTATTCCAGAGGCCACCATTACACTATATCAATTGTAGTCTGATCCCTCATGTCCTTGGTCTTGGACATCTGAGGGATTGATTTAGTCTATGGATCACTGGCCACTTTGCTTGTAACCATTCCACTATATCAATTGTAGTCTGATCCCTCATGTCCTTGGTCTTGGACATCTGAGGGATCAATTTAGTCTGTGGATAACTTGCCCCTTTGCTTGTAACCATTTAACAAGTTGTTAATATTGCCCTAAATGCCCGTGCATTTTACCTACTACAGCTCTTGCAATCGGGATGCTGCCTTCTAGGAGCTAGGAGACGCTTCCCGGTCTCCTGGCAACATGCTGCGGATTGCGCCCATAGTCTCACGAGATCTCAGACGAGGGACGTCAACTGCGCGGCAAATGCACTCCAGTGGTGGGGCTTTGTAAGGCCTGTGGATTAGGTAAGTGGCTGCTGATAGTATCTGTCCACAAGCCTTTGCTGTAGTTTGGACACCATCAGTCCCAACCTGAGCCAGCCTAAGGGGATACCAGCGTCATCCCTGGACCCTTCTCATTATTTTTGCTTCCCATATATGTATTTCACTGGGTCGCTTTTTACCCTATTATTGAGTCCATTTCCCCTGATGAGCAGTCTTTTATTGCGAAACGTGCATGTAGGGAAATCATTATAAGGCAATCCAGGGTCTCCTATCAGAGGGACAGGTTCCGAATGGGGCCACCCTTGTCAGGGCGAGTGCTCCACAGTTAGGCTTCTTTCAGGGCCATTGTAGCACCCCTCTGTAGGGCATTCTAGGGATGGTTATAGGTCTATCTTAACCATTATTTCCTTATGCACCCATACCGGATTACCTCTATTTGAACTCAAGACCAATCCAAGGATCATCAACCTCGCCTGCTGAGACGTGGTAGGACTATTGGGTTAATTCCTTTTGGTCTTTTCTGTGCCGCCGTGTACTAACATTTGTTTGACCATCCTAAAAAGTATGGATATTGTTTGTTTTCAACTGGTAATACAGTATCTTTTGGTGGACCAAAGGTGCCACGGTGCACGGCTGTTGTTTTTCTAGTTCGTATCTATTATTAGGGACTTTATAGTTCTCTGTTTTTCTAAATATCTTTATTAAAAGTTACTTTTTAATTAAATAACACAAATTCAGGCAGTTACCCTTTGAGATTAGTTTAATTTACCCGGGTAATGAGTATAGTGTACCTACATTGGGAACATTTTGAGGTTTTTGTAAAAGTGGGCATACTTTTAAGTAAGGGCATGAATTTCAACAGTTATCTGTTCGGGAATTATGGACACTGTGGGTTATGTGCTTGTTTTTTGTACTATTCATTTTTTAATCTTTCCATGTTCTAGTACATGCAATTTGAATGAATTTGAATACATGCATCTTGATGCCTCCCAAAGGAAACCATTTCATTAAATATATGCTTAGTGTAAGACCAGGTTGTCATTCTGATTAATGTGACAATAAAATCAGAAGAATTCCAAAGAGTATGTAATATTGTGGTCAGGTCAATGGTATGTCACCTTTGTCATGATTTGTTGCTATATCATGAATCTCTGCCAGTGATTATGCATTTTTATTTAAATATCACAAAACTCCCTTCTACTGGAAGGTAGGCTATGTTCCATACATCTTTCCAATAACTTTTATAATGTCGACATGCCATTTATCATTGAGATCACATTAATGTAACAATTTTATCAACTGTAAAAAAAGATTAACATCAATGGAAATCAAACAAGAAACAGATTAAATAAGTAGAAAGTAGCATTTTTTTGCTTTTTAAGAGGCACTTATTTCCCCAAAAAGAGAGTGGGAAATGGCAGTACATCTTAGAAAGTGAACACTAGTTAGTGCTTCCATTATGGAAGCGTTCATTAGTATGCAAGAGGCACGGGGAGTGATGACTGTAGCACTGCTAGTTCTTGCTGTACTCACCATTCCCTGGTCTTCTACAGGCACCGCACTGCCCTGTCCTGACTGCATTCAGTGTCAGGACGTAGGGCACACATTACGAAAGGTAAGTTAATGTATTTATTTTCTCTATGATGGGGGTCTGACCTGAGCTGTGATGGTGGTCTGATCTGATATGGGAGTCTGATCTGAGGTCTTATAGGGGTCTCTGTCTCGTGATTTGATACTGTTATTCCCGTCTGGTTCTGATTTTGGCTTGACTATTTTGATTACCCTCTCTCTTTTATATTTGGTACTGTATTGTCTGCCCGGTTTTGACCCTTTCCCGTACGACTTCGTATTTGTGTTGTTTTGTTGTTACAGAGCTTAAAGTCACTTTTATGCTGTTGTCAGCACAGTAGGCAGAAACACACAGACAGTGAGCCCAAAGTGGAAGCCAGTGAGCTTACTTGCAGTGCAAGTCCACAACTGGTCGATGTTCCCTGCTTTGCTAAGTGCAATACAGGCACACGCACAGACAAACAACACAAATACGAAGTCGTACGGGAAAGGGTCAAAACTGGGCAGACAACACAGTACCAAATATGAAGACAGAGGGTAATCAAAATAGCGTCTGTGTGTGTGTATCTGTATTGCACTTAACAGAGTAGGGAACTTTGACCAGTTGTGGACTTGCCACTGGGGTTGCACTGCAAGTAAGCGCGCTGGCTTCTATTTTGGGTCTGTGTGTTTTTGCCTACTGTGCTGACAACAGCATAAAAAAACATTTTTTTGTCCCAAATAACCCATGAATCAAAGTGACAGCGTGAAAGAAGGTATGCGACTTTAAGCTCTGTAACAACAAAACAAACACATAAACTGAAAAACAAACAGGAGAAAATATACTAACACTGGTATTGGCAATCAAAGGGGGTAATGTATCAAGTAGGCTGCACCAGAAAAGTGGGCTGATTTTGCCTGTTTTGTCAGTGAAGTAGGCATTTGCACCAAATGTATTACCTATTTGTTCCATTTTTAGGGTGCATTGTGCTATGCCTGGCAGTTTGCATTTACTAATGGGCGGCCAGTTGTTTTGTTGGTGGAGCTGCATTTTCAGCCAGATTTATCATAGTGATGTTTTGCAAACAATTGTCTTAAAAAGTCACAAGTGCATTCCAATTCTTTTGTGGTGTACAAGCTAATAGACTGAATAATTCAAAGACATTTTGTGTGAAATATGTAAAAAAAAATGATGTGACGTATATATTTATATTAAAAGGCACAAGCTTCTTAATAAATTTCGCACATATCCAGGAAGGCCAACTGAAAAAAATTCAATGAGCTGGCATAGATTTGAACTATCATTTACCCCAGTTTCAGGGGGTTATGATAGTAAACCTGTTGAGATTCAAGAAGCCAAACCTCCTCCCTTTAAGCCACACCTACAAGTGGCAACAGAAGTTAATTCTTTAATCACATCTGCGTCTTTAAAAACATTTTAAAATAGCAATCCAAAGTCAGGTTTGGTACTGGCTGGTACCTCGGTACCAAACCCAACTTTGGATCTCTGATCTGAAACTCAATTCACTCAACACTATCAGTGTTTACTGTCAAATACCCTGCAGGAGATTTCAGACAAGAACAGTATACCAACAACAGCCCCAGTGCTGTGCAACAGTGCGGTCTTCATTATTAAATAAAAGGCAGCTGAGCTTAAGGCAGAGTGGCCTACATGGTATACATGATTTATGTGTATAGTAATTTGTGGCAAATTAATTTCTTATTAGTAAAATTTGATGTGGAACTTCAGCAAAGCTGTCGAATCGAATTTTTCAAAAGTGTGCTCATCTCTAATATTCTTTATTAAAGAGGAATTACACCAAAATGTTTCTTTCTACATATAGTGGGGGAGACATATCAATATCACTGCACCTGGAAAGTGTCTTGATGGTGATTTGCGCCAGAATTTGTGGTGCCTTCTTGCTGTGCCCAATATATTTTTTCACTTATGAAGTTTTTTACACAACTTAGACCAACGTTTTGACTAGCCCTAGTTTCATCCTTGTTTTGGTCCAGTTTTAGGCTAGCTTAACACTAACTCTGTGTGTCCAGCAGGCTGTTCCCTGCCAGATCTCTCTGCATTCCGACATTGTTCGTAAGCTTAAATGTCACCATCCAGCCCCATTAACTATAATGGGGAGTTGCGGAGATCCGACCACAACCCAGAAAATATGCTGAGAACTGGCTGGAAGAATACTGCTGAGAGGTTTAAGCGGCATTGGTTTTTAAGCTTCCAGCAATGCTGAAATGTAGAGCGATTCGGCAGTCTGTTCCCTGCCAAAACAGCCTGCCAAATACATAGCGCTGGTGTGTTTTAGTGTGGCACGTGTTTTATACTAAAACTATACCAGCTCCAATGTGGTATAAAAATGGTATAACATTCTGATATGATAGTATAAAGACATATAGTGTGTTGTTTTCTAAAACAACATCACAGCATAGGGCAGGCACAAAATTCTGGAGCAAAATAAAAACTAGCTTAGTATTTCTGTCCCAGTGAGTGCAATTATTCCCTGTCACAGTTCAGGGGTATGTGCAGCCCTGAAATCAACCCCACCACTGACCCTGCCTACTTGCATGGCCTGTCCTAGGCAACGGCGTCCAACTTGTCGACAGTCCCTAGCGTACAGGGAGGGGGAAAAATAGGAGAAAACAATAAACAAAGACAGAACACACACAATATAAGAATGTTGCCAAGCCGAAGTCAAACCAGGAAGTCACGTCAAAAGCCAGGGGAACAAACAGAAGCAAAGTCAAACACAAGCCGAGGTCAAAGCCGAGAGGGAACAAAGTACAAAAGGATGAGACGAGGATAAAGTCAAATTCACAAGCCAAAGTCAAGCACAGTAGTCACGGCAGTTCACGATCACAAGATCAAGGTAAAAGACCAATCACATGCAACCTGTGTCTGTTTAAATAGGCCCAGCAGATGGGTCATGTGACGTGGACAGCATCACATGACCCAAATCGGAAACCTCAATACACCTGTGCTCCAACTCATAGGCGTCGGTGCTCAGCGCCCCTGCTGCTTGTTGTCCAGGGGATGGAGGATGCTGGCTGCGCTTGTGAAGTATGCATCGCCGGGTCCTCCCCTCCACTGGGTTGCTAGGGATACAAGGATGCCGGCTGCATCCGCGGCTGATTCCTCCTCCCTCCTTATTGCCAATAAAAAAGTTAACAATAAAAGCATTTTTCAAGCACCTTGGCATTCACTTGCCAAGGTCCCCACTCCACCTTTTTCTTCTGTTCCATTTACATATGGAATGACAGTGGTGGGGGATCAGCAAAGAAAGTATAAGCTCCTTACATTTTTTAAAATAATTTTCAGGCCATTTTCAAGCTTTTTTTTATTGTGCTAGAATATCCCTGGAACTCCATGCAGGTGCAGATTTTGAGCAAAACATATATCTGGCAAGGTGGTTAGGAGACCATTGAACCAAATCTGCTTTATGCACCACAGAACCTTACTAACTAGAAGCCATCAGCTTAGGCTACTTTCATACAACCATCTCCATCTGTTACGAATGGATCCGGTTGTATTATCTTTAACATAGCCAGTTTTCTATTGTGTCAAATGGTGTCAGAGTTAAACGGATCTGTCCCCATTGACTTGCATTGTGGATAATGACGGCTCTATCTTGCTCTGCATCCCATGACGGACAGAAAACTGGTATGAGAACATACCATTTTGGAGCAGTCTGTTCTATTCAGTTACGTTTGACAATGCATGGGGACAAAACGTAAGCGTTTTTTTCCGGTATTGAGACCCTATGATGAATCTCAATACTTGAAAATAGAAACACTAGTGTGAAAGTAGCCTTAAAGGGGTTGTCTAACTTCAGCAAACGACAATTATCATGTACAGAGAGGTTATATAAGATAGTTACTAATGTATTGTGATTGTCCATATTGCCCATGCCTGCCTATGCATACTCCCACGGTCCCAGCAACCAGAGATACCCCTGGATACGAGCAGTGTATAATGTGATGGAAAAATGTATGTAAAGGAAGCAATATGGACGATCACAATACATTAGTAAGTGCCTTGTATTAACTTTGTCTACATGATAAATGCCATTTGCTGAAATGAAACAACCCCTTTAATTTAAGCAAAGATAAAGGGTATTTCAAATGAGGTTTGTCTGAAAACAGATCTTTTCCACTATTTCAGTTACCCTATAGGTATATTTATTGAAGATGTTTTAGAACTCAAGTCAAGTCTGAAAAATGTCATAGTGCAGTCAAAATTCTACCAACTAGAACAAAGTGACAAGAGTAATATTGTACTGGATCCATGAGAGTAAAAAATTAATAGTTCATTCAAGTAAAAAATTAATCATGGCTTGATTACATGTTTAATGAGGTGTGTAATCGATACTGTGTACATCCAGCTACATAGTGGCATTGATTACCTTAGCTTTAGGTTTACACACTGAGTGCTGGCAATTTTATTTCCCATGAATCATATCTTCACATGAAAAGTGTAAATATGAACATTGATGGGTGATGGCAATGTTTATTAGGTTCATTCAGGGGCTTGAAAAATGCAGAAACGAACTGTACAAGAAGGATATCAATCATTAGGCCTTTAAATTTATAGGAAACAATCTGGAAGGTTTTATCGATACGCTGCTAGACTTTTTCATTACGCCTATGGGTTTGTTCACCTTAAGACTTCCTCTTGGGTGAAGATGTCCTTCACAGATGATTGATTCATTTTAGTAAAGCTTAAACTACGGCATAATGAATACTTAGCCAATAGGGAAGTTGTCTTATAATCCTCAATTTTCGACTAGGTTTTGGCTCCTACTACAGAAGTATTCTGCAACTTCCATTACTTAATACTGTCCTCCATGTTTGATGAGTTGTGTCGGTCCATTCATTAGGAGAGATGAAGGCCTGTGTCACAAAGTACATTCCATCGTCAGTCATGGTGAAAACCACCAAACCCTCTGATGAGAAAAACACAGTTAATGAGTCCACAGCAAGGGCAAACTATTTCATTGATTTTATGAGGTTATTTATTGAGAAGATTTTTTTTATGATGGTGCCCATTATCTGACTCTTCATAAATAACATGTCTATATTGCAGAATATTAGGAATCCTCTTATGACCTACATGAACCATTGGACTCCAGGTATTATTGTGCAGATATCAGTGTGCATCCTAAAATGACATATCTTACCCAACAAATCACTGTGAATTGATTTAGAAGATGAAACGTCCCCTGGAGGATAAAGGCTGTCTGTTATACTTTGGATCAATGGCATTTGATCTCACAAAGATTGATCGGCCCCTTTGGCAGAAAAGTTTGGATGGATTGGGAAACATTTAATAAGGAAAGCAAATAAGGTAAAGAGAATTTTCTGTATAGATGGTTAAAAGATAAATATATGATGCTACAGGAATATATTCATTTTTCAGAAAGTGCCTACATCAGTTGATACTCCAGTGATACAATAGTTACTGGATTTCTATAATTCACCTCTTTTGACAGGATATATGATAAGTTTACAGTTTCAACACAAAGTTTCAATTCCGCCTTTACTTTAGAATATGACTAAAAATTATGTTAGAGATGATGGGTATTTCCACTTTCATAACAGTATTTTTTATTATCACTTCGATACATTTATAAAATAAACAAAACAACTCTGTAAAACGATTTCCTACCGTTTTGTGTCTACAGCTGCTTTAGCTTTGGATGCATTGGAAAATAAGAAGAAATGGTGGACGGTGGAAAGTATTGCTTTTTTTTATTCATGTGAGAAATACTAGTATTCAGTGGCAAAAAGAAAGTGTGTATTCTACAGATGTGCCCTTCTTTTTCTCTTGGCTGGAGAAGTCCTAATATGTGTGTCACAGGATAATAGGATGTACAAAAGAACATGATTTTGGGTTATTGTGTCATGAGATGTTTATCTGATATGTCTATGTGTGGATGCCCAGTGGTTATGATGTGAATTGCAGACAGACATCGATTCCATGAGAAATTGGAATCCTTTACCAAATTCGTGCTATGGTAAGGGTGGACACACTGGTACCTAAAGAATACAATTATGATGGTTTTTGGACAAATTAAGGGAATTTACAGGGTTAGATTTCTATAGTTCACCAATATGTTTAACAAGTACACCTCTCATTGCTGACCAGTGGCTACCTCAAGGACTTACTTGAGTTTTCTGGTCCTATATGGTAACATTTGCATGGCTTTAGGCATTGCCGGGTTGGCATATGTACATTCTTGAAAATTACCAACTCTTCTTCAATACAAAACATGCACACATCCACTCCTCAATTGTAGACCCGTCTCGTAAACCTAAGACATCTCTTGAGGAAGTGGTTCTCAGTACTCCAAAGCACATATTTGTGACTTAAAGTCTACTACTTTGTCCAATCCTCATTTGATGGGAGATTATTTTTTTTTCTCAGCAATGGAATGCTGAGGAATGCAATGGCTCCAGATGGTCAAGAAACAAAAGCAACTTTTTTTTTTTTTTTTTTGAAGGGTGGGCTAGGATTGTTCTTCTGCATTTGCCACAGAAAAAAATGTCATATTTGAAAGCTGCTGAATGTAATGTATTTCTCTTTATCGCTGAAAGTGATGTAATTATTTGTCAGCCTTGTATCTTTATCACGTTTGGTGATATACAGTGCAGAGACACAGGCGCCCTCAGTCCCAGAGGCTGGCACTCATGAATAGACTGAGAAGCAATCCTTCATTTACATGCTCTTTGAGTTGCTGTTGTTCATTATGCTGTCGACTCGTGTTTGTTCAGTGGGTTTTTCTTCTGAAAAGCTCTCTCTTTTTTTGTCCATTTTAATTATTGAGATCAATGTTGTTGCAATTACATAATGTTTATATAAGTCTCTCTCCACATATCATGGATTTAAGTGTTGTTAAATGTCACTTTATGACTTCCCTGCGGAAGGAAGATAATTAAAATGGCCAATCTCTGCTCCATGCAAATAATATTGAATATCCAAGTGAACATACGTAGGAAGCCAGGATTGTTATTCATGGGTGTGCTCCACTTTTCAAAATATGAATTCTTCTTTCCTTTACAGGTTTCTTACCAGAGATTAGGAAAGTTATGTGATTAGTTGTGTACTGACTTGTTTGTTTTTGACCTACTTGAAGGAAAGGCCCCATGTATTTAATTCATCAGGAACATAACCAGGGGAGGTTGTCTGGTGCTTTCAGTTTCCTGGATGATTATAGCCCGGGGAGCAAGGGGGAGCCTAGTGCATACCAGTGTTGGACTGGCCACCAGAATACCAGAAGACCATTTACTAGGTCCTGGTTCAGGCACAATAATAAGCCTTATAAATCATTGGCAAAAAAAAAAAATCTCAAAGAAGACAACTTCATTAAAAGCTGACTTTCAAGACAATCACTTGCCACTATGACAAATAACCTAAGAGATGTTGTTGGTGAAGATGTATCCAATGAAGGCCCTGACTATTATAACAGAATCAAAAGTAATTTAGATATGCTCAAAATGCTGTAGGGTGACCATA
Organism: Rhinella marina; assembly: GCA_900303285.1. Classification (NCBI taxonomy): domain Eukaryota; kingdom Metazoa; phylum Chordata; class Amphibia; order Anura; family Bufonidae; genus Rhinella; species Rhinella marina. The sequence goes on from ONZH01016289.1 coordinate 28,045, forward strand.
TGATTCTGGTAGGTCCAAGAAATCCACTGACTACTACTCTGAAATTTGGATGTGTTCTTGCCATGTTTGATGTGCATGTTGAGCACAGGTGTATCAGCAAACACTGAACAGTGACCAAAATAAAAGCTCTAAGAGCTCATTTGCATCCCACCCCCCCCCCCAAAAAAAAAAAAAAAAACATGGATCACACACCCATATTATGCATTCATTTATTATTACGGCTCAGCACAAGTCACATCACTTCTCGCACATCCACATACTATGCTTTGATCTATTATTGCTTCTCAGCGCCATTCAAAGGGTTTCTCAGCATAATTAATTGTATACAACACCAGAGTCTACATACTGTACACAAGGTATATGGTCATCTGGTAGGCCCAAAAAATCCATGGATTACTATGAAATTTGGATGTGTTCTTACCATGTTTGATCTGCATGTTGAGCACAGGTGTATCAGCAAACACCAAACAGTGTCATTTTGGCACCTGTCAAGCAAATGTATTCGGGTAATTTACTTTTAACTGTTGCGAAAAGTGCAGCAGCTAAACAGCTGGACACCTATGGATGACATATTGCACCTATATAACACTGAATGGTATACAATGACACACAGTACCTTCAACTTAATATTCTGCACATACAACTGGAGAGTTTCTTGGTGTACCTGCTAAATGTAGCACCACTGGAGACCTATCTTTAGAATGAGGGTACCCTACCTCCATCCCGAGATGCCAGCTGCTGCCTGAATGAATAGAGAGGTGACCAGAAATATGGAAATAACAGAACTCAATGTGGAAATGTTAGAAATTCCCCTTTGCTTCTACAGAAGTTATCCAAAACGGTGGCCAGTGGTCCAGGACAGGGTCAGGAGACACTCATTCTAGAGATAGCTGCAGGTCCTAATCTATCCTGTGGATATTCCCTAAATGTCTAAGAGAAGAATAATTTTTTGAACTAATGCTTACATTATATAAATTATTACTAAACTTCTGTTACTACATCCTTAATGAGTATGGTTTTGTCAATAGACCATGAACTCCCAAAAATGACCAAAAATGGCTTCAGCACTTGCAGCATGCAGCCAATTTTACCCCTGTAGACTGCAGGGGGTGAGTCTTCTAATTTATAGTACCAGCAATACGTTCCATGAGAATATCTCTGGAATAAGTGGCCATAATGTCCATAAAATTGTGACTATCCAAAGTGACCACTTCTTGGTACTGGGTCCACTGCTAGCATTTGTCAAAGTAAATAATTACTTACAAAACACATTTTCAAATGTCCCTCTGGTAAAATCTAAGGGGAGTTTCTAATTTGAGTTCCTGATCAATTAGCTAGAGAGGATAGTGGCTTCTCTAGAGGACAGAGAACAATCTGGCCAATACTCAAACCACCAACTGATTTAAGTGAACTCCGTGCAATGTTTCATCTCTTTCCCCCACAAGTTACATGTGATTGCTCCGAGTCCCAGTATCAGGACAATTTGTGACCACCTTATCATCGTGGAGGGGCTGCCAACATACAGGGATTGTTCAAATTAGGCAACTTCTTTACCATGAAGTCATATTAATGAGATTTTTCTTTGAGCCTTCATCACAATTTTCAAAAATGTCTAGTTTACCCCAAATCTATTTTCTTAAATAAACACTATTCAGTTCATACTTTTATTTTTAAATGTATTTTTATATTACTCTAAAAGAAGAAAATTCAGTACATTTATTCCCTCCACAGCCCAGCCTTTACTAGCTACTCACAGAAAGGGTTTTATAGAATCACTTACAGGTGTAAATTAGATATTGCCGAAGCGATAGAAATCAGTTATTTTCAATACCTAGAGTATTGTTTCCTATTTGGAAATGTATTATGTTCAAATATTTCATTCTAATCTCATGCATTGTTTTCCAGGCTGATGGTTATTGAGCAAGGAGGGATTTGGTAAATACCCTATTACTTGAGACATTTTTCTTCTAGCAATGCTGATTTCTTTTTAGACTAGAGGAACGAAGGGGAAGTGCCTACTGAATTGGTTTTGTAAGGTATACTCATGACACAGAATGATGTTTCATGAGATTTTAATATTATAAGCACTGACATTGAATGTAAAATTATTTTTCTCTTTCAGGACTGAACACATTGAATCCTTATGAGAATGTAAGATGAGGAAAAAGTAAAGAAATCATGTGGTCCACAATGTATTATCTTTCTTCTCATTAGTAGATTTATAAACTTTATAATAGGAAATAGGTCCAAGGAGCTTTCATTAATATGTTTTCAAATTAGGTTTTTTGAACAGTTTCAGGGTTCTTGCTCCTCATCAGTACAGAGCAGTCAAACAATCCCTTGTTTTGTACTGATGGAGGCAGTAACCCTGAAGCAGCTGTCTACAGATGGGTGTTTTTGATTTCTACTTTTATTTTGTTTGGCAGTGAAATCACAGGGCTCCCATCGGTTACCATGACAGACTGGGGCCTGCTGAAGTTTCCCAGGCCTGTCATGGTAATCTGCCTGCAAAGCTGTACATGAGGCATAGCTCAGCAGTTAGAGCAGCAGAATCCCATACAACATAGTATATCTCTATTATGATGAATGGGACAAAAAATTCTAAGTTCTAGTCTCGTAAGGGAGCTAAAAATAAAAAAAAAGTTCAAATCAACCCCTTTAGCAATCTTACATATAGAAATATACAAACAATAAAAAATAAACATAACAGGTATCATCATGTCCTGAAAATGTTGGAACTACTAAAATATTTAAATATTTTTCCTGCTCAGTGAACACCATAATGTAACAAAACAATAAAACCACGTGATTCATCATTTTTTTGTCACCTTGTCCCTCCAAAAAATTGATTGGCTCTCTAGATGGAAATATAAAAAGTTATGGCTGTCAGAAAAATTTACATTTTTAAGATTTAATTTTTTAAAAACAGAATAAAAACTACAAAATTGCTATCAACATAATTATAATGACCAACAGAGAATGTGGGAAAGAAAAATAATAAAAATGCAAAAACCAAAATAAGCCCGATACTTAAGGATTTAAAACAGTCACCAGTAATTAAAAAGAAAATGCACCAGCTCTTTAGGGTACATTTGCATAGAATATTTTGGTCCATTATGGCTAATGTGACAATTTAGGGCTTTTGCTAGTTATGTCTCTACAGTGAACAGAATTGTAAAAAAACAATGTTTTCAATGCATTCTTCTTTCCGTTAACCCCTTCCTGAGTTGAGTCTTTAAAATCACCAATCACTATAGCTGCCAGGTGCCTGCTGTTTCATACGGTAATGCTGATTGTGGATATTTAACCCCTCAGATGGCGTGGTCAAATGTGATCATGGCGTCTCAGAAGGCTAAAACCAGGTCAGATGTACTTTCCCTCCGCGGAGATTAGGGAAAGCGCTCTATTGTAATAATGAGCCAGAGCCTGTAATAGACTTCCAGGCTAGTACATCCCTAGTTAGTATATATCCCTAGTTAGTATATCCCAGTTCAAGCCAGCAGGTGGCAGCACTGAACTGATATAATGATTCCTGTACAGAATAATGGAACAAATTCCATTTCTCTGTAGAAGTTGCAATCTGATGATTGCAAGTTGTGGTCCACTTGGAGATCTAACAAAAAGGAAACTTTAAAAAAAAATATATAAATAAACAAAAAAAAAACATTATGGGCACTATGGGAAAACGCCCAAACTATTAAACTGTAACAGAAAAAAAAATAGAAATGGACGATTTGCCTTTTTATCCAATTTTACTTACCAAAAATTTTTTTTTTATTAAATGTGATAAAAAAGTCATACACACCCCAAAATGGTATTTAAAGGTTTTTTTTTTTCAGTATTAAAACGCAAGAAAAACTATACATATGTGGTATCACTGGATTTGTACTGACCCGGAGAATGAAGAGCACAAGTCAGTTTTACTGTATAGTGAATGTTGTAAAAAACTGCTCGCTGGCACAACCACAGCAGGTGTAATTATACCTAAGGGCTTGTTCATGCATCAGTTATTTAATCAGTTATTTCCATCAGTTATTGTGAGCCAAAACCAGGAATGGAGCTTCCACAAAGATCAGGTATAATGAAAAGGTCTGCACCTGTTCTGTGTTTTTGACCTGCACCTGGTTTTGGCTCACAATAACTGATGGAAATAACTGATCAAATAACTGACGTGTGAACAAGCCCTAAGCCGCCCCATTGAATGGAACAGCTCTGTAATATTCACTTGAATAGGAAGGAGCTGTCACATAGAAGTGAGTTGGATGGCTGAAATGTTACTACACCTGCTCATTGCTCCGGTTTTGACGGCAAGCAGGTAAACAGGGAAAAGAAGGCAGCGCTCACACAAGCACTACATTCTCTTCAAACAGTTGATCGTCAGAGTGCGAGCAGTCAGACCCCCGGTGATCCAGTATTGATGACCTATCCTGAGGAAGAATCATCAATATAAATAACACGAACAACCCCTTTAAGTTAATAGACATGAACATTTAGTCACCCGTAACTACAATAGTAACCAAGGAATGTTATATGAACTCATCCCTACAGGAGACAGAAAAATGGGAGAACTTTATATTCTCTGTGCTGTGCTGCTGTGAATGGGCTAATTGAGAAGCTGCTGATGCCTTCATTTCCAGGCTTTACTTCTGATTTCATTAAAACTTTGCTTCTCCATAGTAATCATCACGTTCTTATTTCCTCTCTTCCGGTGAAGCTGTAATTATGTTAAATGCAATGTGTGAATAGCTGAAGAGAAAACATCATTACCCTGTTCTCTACCAGCTATCGCCATCACCAAAGCAGGAATAAATGTTGGCATATGAAAGAAAATGTGTTTGTTCTGGAGTAAGTCAAAGATAAGGTGAAGTATGGAGTTGTAATGTGTTCTACTTATTGATTGTTGTCTTACAGCTTGTCTTATAGGACTAGTGACTGATCTAGCATAAACTCAGCTTCAGACAACGCAGATAAAATTTATAGTCTGGACAGAAAAGAAGCTCCTCAACAGTCAAGTCATGACATTCTCAAAATCAGTTCACAGTATTGTCTTATTGTCAAAGTGAAAATCCAATATTCAGGAAAAAAATAGCAACACAATTCATTCCTTATAATAAAATTTGAGGGGTAGCGAGAATGATCTTTTTATTGTTGGGTTACACAGCCTAATTGTTGGACCGATTATCAAAAATGAATGTGTAGGTTAGTTTCACACCTCTGGTGTGAAACTCCAGTATGTTGTTCCAGCCTTGCTACAAATACTCATTCCTGATAATTGCTAAATTTGCTACCAATCACCTGATGAACAAGCAAAACATCTGTTCATAGGGAGAAATGATCTGTCATGTAGCCCATTAAATCATGCTTTCTAGACATCAGTGCTGTGTGAACAGTGATCTGCTGCACAGAAACAATGGATCTATTTAAGAACATGTGATGGCTCTCACTCGTCCACCTACAGTGGAAGGGATCATTGTATGTAAATGTAGCTGTTGACCTCCCATTAAAAAAAGCAGATAGCTTAAGTGCACTCAGAAAGTTTCAGACCCTTTCACGATTTCATATTTTTTATGTTACGGCCTTGTGCTAAAAAAATCAATCCCCCATCAATCTGGACTCAATATTCAGACTCTTTGCTATGATATATAAAATTTAACTCTGGGAGTCTCCCATTTCTCTTTATCAATTCAGTTGATTGGACATAATTTGGAAAGGCAGTGGGAGATTAAGGAGGTAAACAAGTGGCTCAAGAACTGATGTAGGAAAGAGGATTTTAGGTTCCTGGAGAAATGGGATCATGTATCTGTTGGCTACATTGTAGGGATGGGTTGCACCTCAATGGGGAAGGTGCAGCTCTTTTAGAGGAGACGTTGGCTACAAGGTTGTAGGAGTTTTTATACTAGGGACAGGAGGGGGGAATTGAAGGGAGGAAGTAGAATATTTCATAAGGAAAGGCGTAAGGTAAAAAATATCCAAAAACTTCTAACTTCTATATATACTTCCATACTTCCAGAAGCTAAAAGTAGTAATGTCTGAGAAAGACTGTGACATAACTGAGACATGGCTGGATGATAGCTATGACTGGTCAGTTAACGTACAGGGTTACAGTCTGTATAGAAAGGATTGCTAAAGCGCACACTCTGGAGAAGATATACTCTGATATCCCTGTATCCTAAGAGAATTAATGTAATAGACAGACCCTAATTTCTAATATTTAAAGACTCTATACTGACAGGGAGTGTTCCACAGGATTGGCTCATAGAATGTGTTCCAATACTACAGATTTTAGGTTGTTCGCATTATTTTATACATACGTAAGTAATTCAGTTAATCCTTTATTCAGTAATTGGGGTAAAACTTTGGCCTGATACTACAGATTTTTTTTTTGGGGGGGGGGTCAATTCACGTTCTTTTATACATAAGTAAATCTGTTAATCCTTAATTTTGTAGTTGGGGTGGAATTGTGTTCTAATACTACTATTTTAAACTTATAGTTACTGTTACATTACAGTAAGTCCGAAAGAAAGGTAACAGGTCCTTCTAAGTGGAACGGGCAGTGGCCAAAATGTTTCTCGAACTGGCAGAAGTAGCAGCAGAAGAAGGAGGGGGGGGTTGTAGCAGCAGTTGTGGCAACAGGCCACAGCTGCCAGTGTCCTCCAAGGGCTCATGCACACGAACGTATTTTTTGCCTTGTCCGTTCCGTTTTTATTCCGGCCCATATGTGCACCCATTCACATCAATGGGTCCGCAAAAAATGGAAATTACTCAGTGTACATTCCGTTTCCATATGTCCACATTGCCAGTCCACAAAAAAATTGAATGTGTCCAATTCTAGTCCATTTTGCAGACAAGGATAGGCATTGTTACAATGGACCCGCAAAAAAAAAATAAACAGAAGCAATATGGACATCACCCAGACATGTTTTGCAGTCTGCAAATTACATAGTCATGTGCATGAGCCCTAAGAGTGATGCCTGTCACCTGCCTGTCATACTGATGCACAGTAACTGTTTCACTACTACAGCGGACTAGCTATGCATGTTTCTGCAATGCACAGTCACGTTCACCAAGATACATGCTCCCTGCAGATGGGAAATAGCTGATTTTTAATGCACTTCCTGACAAATTTTTTATGCAACTGGGCCGACTTCTCTGTCGGCTACGGACTCTACAGTAGGGACGGGCTGCACCTTAATGGGGAGGGTGCAACTGCCCTGGGGGAAAAAATGGCTAGACGGCTGGAGGAGCTTTTAAACTAGGATCTGGGGGGAGGGTGGGGGGTAATACTAATAAGGGGGTAGATAGTGTAGATAGAGAGTGGGTTATAGTCGGGGAGAGTGGGGGGTTAGTGGGGGTTGGGATTAGTGAGGAATGTAGGGAGAATATTGGGCAAAACATCAACCAAAGTAACCCAAAAACCCCGGATATTCACTTCACAGGTAATAGTAATTTTAAAAGGGGGGTAAAAAATATACATAGACCTCTTAAGTGTATGTACACTAATGCCAGAAGCCTGACTAATAAAATTGGTGAACTGGAATTAGTGATGTGTGAGGAGGACTATGACATAGTGGGAATAACTGAGACATGGCTGGATGATACCTATGACTGGGCAGTTAACGTACAGGGTTACAGTCTTTTTAGAAAGGATCGCCAAAACCAGAGAGGGGGAGGGGTCTGCCTTTATGTAAAGTCCTGTCTAAAGCCCACACTGCGGGAAGATATAAGTGAGGGACATGAAGATGTGGAGTCACTGTGGGTAGAAATAAATGGAGCCAAAAACAATAATAAAATACTAATAGGAGTTTATTATAAACCCCCTACTATATCAGAGCCCATAGAAAATCTACTTCTAAACGAAATAGACGAGGTAGCAAATCATAATGAGGTCGTTATTATGGGGGATTTCAACTACCCAGATATAGACTGGGAAACTGAAACCTGTACATCTCATAAAGGAAACAGGTTCTTGGAAATAACCAAAGACAATTACCTTTCCCAACTGGTTCAGAACCCGACTAGAGGGACGGCCATACTGGACTTAGTATTAACCAATAGACCTGACAGAACAACAGATGTGCAGGTCGGGGGACTCCTGGGAAATAGTGACCATAACATAATAACCTTCCAATTGTCATTCAAAAGAGCGTTTCTTCAGGGAGGAACAAAAATACCTAACTTCAAAAAAGCTAAATTTAGCCAACTAAGAGAGGCCATAGGCCTAACTAACTGGGACAAAGTCCTCAAAAATAAAAATACAGCCACAAAATGGGATATTTTTAAAAACATCCTAATATCTAATTGTGAGAGGTACATACCATGTAGGAATAAAATAATAAGAAACAAGAAAAAACCAATGTGGATAAATAGAACTGTAAAGAAAGCAATAAATGACAAACAGAAAGCATTTAAATCACTAAAGGAGGGGAGGAGGGGAGCGAGAAAGCATTGAAAAACTATAAAGGAAAAAAATAGAATATGTAAAAGACAAATAAAAACAGCCAAACTAGAGACCAAGAGATTAATCGCCAAAGAAAGTAAAACTAACCCTAAAATGTTCTTTAATTATATAAATGGTAAAAAGTATAAACCTGAAGGTGTCGGCCCCTTACAGAGTAATGAGGGGGGAGTTGCAGAGAGCGATGAGGAGAAAGCAAAGCTACTAAATATCTTTTTCTCCACTGTATTCACTGAGGAAAATAAACTGTCAGATGAAATGCAGAATATAAAAGTAAATTCCCCATTAAAAGTGCCCTGTCTGACCCAGGAAGAAGTAGAGCTGCGTCTTAAAAAGATTAAAATAGACAAATCGCCAGGACCGGATGGCATACACCCCCGTATCCTAAGAGAATTAAGTAATGTCATCGCCAGACCCTTATTTCTGATATTTAAGGACTCTATACTGACAGGGAGTGTTCCACAGGATTGGCGCATAGCAAATGTGGTGCCAATATTCAAAAAGGGTCCAAAAACAGAGCCCGGGAACTATAGGCCGGTAAGTTTAACATCTGTCGTGGGTAAACTGTTTGAGGGTTTTCTAAGAGGTGCTATCTTGGAGTACCTCAATGAAAATAAGCAAATTACTCCATATCAGCATGGCTTCATGAGGGATCAGTCATGTCAAACCAATTTAATCAGTTTCTATGAGGAGGTAAGTTCTAGACTAGACCGCAGCGAATCAATGGATGTCGTATATCTGGACTTCTCCAAAGCATTTGACACTGTACCACATAAAAGGTTAGTATATAAGATGAGAATGCTTGGCCTGGGAGAAAATGTCTGTATGTGGGTAAGTAACTGGCTCAGTGATAGAAAACAGAGGGTGGTTATTAACGGTACATGCTCAGATTGGGTCACTGTCACTAGTGGGGTACCACAGGGGTCAGTATTGGGCCCTATTCTCTTCAATATATTTATTAATGATCTTGTAGAAGGCTTGCACAGTAAAATATCAATTTTTGCAGATGACACTAAACTGTGTAAAGTAATTAACACAGAAGAGGACAGTACACTGCTACAGATGGATCTGGATAGACTGGAGGCTTGGGCAGAGAAGTGGCAGATGAGGTTTAACACTGACAAATGTAAAGTTATGCATATGGGAAGGAATAATGCAAGTCACCAGTACATACTAAATGGTAAAATATTGGGTAACTCTGACATAGAAAAGGACCTAGGAATTTTAGTGAACAGAAATCTAAGCTGCAGAAACCAGTGTCAGACAGCTGCTGCCAAGGCCAATAAGATAATGGGCTGCATCAAAAGAGGCATAGATGCCCGTGATGAGAACATAGTCCTGCCACTTTACAAATCACTAGTCAGACCACACATGGAGTACTGTGTACAGTTCTGGGCTCCTGTGAACAAGGTAGACATAGCAGAGCTGGAGAGGGTTCAGAGGAGGGCAACTAAAGTAATAACTGGAGTGGGTGGACTACAGTACCCAGAAAGATTATCAAAATTAGGCTTATTCACTTTAGAAAAAAGACGACTGAGGGGAGATCTAATAACTATGTATAAATATATCAGAGGTCAGTACAGAGATCTCTCCCACGATCTATTTATCCCCAGGACTGTGACGAGGGGACATCCTCTGCGTCTGGAGGAAAGAAGGTTTGTACAAAAACATAGAAGAGGATTCTTTACGGTAAGAGCAGTGAGACTATGGAACTCTCTGCCTGAGGAGGTGGTGATGGTAAGTTCACTAAAAGAGTTCAAGAGGGGCCTGGATGTATTTTTGGAGGGTAATAATATTACAGGTTATAGTTACTAGAGAGGGGTTGTTGATCCAGGGAGTAATTCTGATTGCCTGATTGGAGTCGGGAAGGAATTTTTTTCCCTATAGTGGGGAAAACTGGCTTCTACCTCACAGGGTTTTTTTGCCTTCCTCTGGATCAACTTGTAGGAAAACGGGCCGAACTGGATGGACAGATGTCTTTTTTCGGCATTATAAACTATGTTACTATGTTACTATGATCAAATCAAATTTTTGGGAGGGTGTTGCATAACTTTAAAATAGTAGTACTTACCTCACAGATCCACCATTGCTCTTGTACCATACTGCCCAGTCCCCCATTACAGTCAGCTACCTTCTCCATGCAATTACCATCAGCCACAGCGGTATGTGCCCACTATAGTCAGTGATCAGACCTAGAAATAAAGAGCTATGGAGGACCCAGCTGCAGGGATCCATGAAGGAAGCACTGCTATTTTAAATTTACACAGTGTCCTACCCACTATACAGCATGGAGGGCAGTGGAGTGGAAGAAGAGTTTGGTAGAGGATATACAGGAGGAGGAGGACAGAGAAGAGGTCAGGCAGTGACCTTCCTCTTGAAAAATTTATGGGAAAGCATTCTGCCCCTGTTAATGTATCATTCTTGGATGCTTGAGCACAACGACCACTCTTTCTTTGTTAACACCGTCAACCATGTGTTTACTCATAGCTATTGTATGTCAGTGTCACCCAGACATTTTTTGATGCAGCTGTCATTGCGTTCAAGGACTTAACTGGGACAACGAGAAGCATCAAAAATTTGTAAAACATTTACAATCAGAGGTAAAATCTTTTTATACAAAATCCAGGAGACTAGAGGATGTGGTATACCATTTTAGCAATCAGGTCTGTACTGAACCTTTTAAAAAACGTGCATCGGACACAAAGAAAACTCATCTCTACTCTGGATCCATAAAATAGAAGTAGTGTTGAGCGAAGTATTTAAAAATTTGATTCGGCGGCTTTGTAGAATTTTACAAAAAAAATTGCTTTGTGAATAAGTAATTTGCCACAAAATTTTTTTCTGTAAAATTCGACAAAGCCGATTGCGCCATTCCCAGTCATTGTACCCCTCATATTCCACTCTCATAGCTGATCACAGCATATGATAGCAATATTACAGTGTAAAATGAAAAAAAAAATTAAATCATGCTTACCTCATCCATTTGCTTACGACAGGCCATCTGCTTCCATCTTGTTTGAAGATCTGGTGCAAAATCTCATGCGGCCCGTGATGACACCATCACGTCACGCAGCATGGTGATGTCACACCACCTTCAATCAAGATGGTGGCAGCCGTACCGTCGCGAGCAAATGGATGAGGTAAGTATGATTTTTTTTTTTACACCATTTCAGGGAAAATCGATTCGCTACCTCGAAGCATGAGAAAAATTGGCTTGCAGCATTTCAAATTTCTCTGAAATTGGGATCGAAGTCTACCTTGTGGACTTAGTTATTCAACACTAGATAGGACAATGCATAAGATAAAAGAGTTTAAATGTAATAGACTGAAAGTTCACAGCGGCCACAGTCAATATCTCCAAGAAACAAATAACAATGCCATTATTTAGCTCTAAGCTAGAATGATATACATGAGGTCACAGCACTGGGATGTGTCCTGTCAGTTAGCTTATATGTGTTGATAAAGACAGGGGCTTGTACACACCATATTTCTATTTTATCAGCCTGTATGTGAAGCCGCATTACCACAGAGCCAATCAGTTGCCAACCTTACCGTTTCACTCATAACTTTACTGCGAATAAGCAGCTGCCATGAATGTTACTGATTTGTAAGACAATGTAATGAGACTGATGCCAAAGAACAGATGAAAACGTGAAAAAGAGAGAAAAAGTCATAAAGAGAAACTGGACCGACGTAGAAAACTGTTTGCAAATGGCTATTATAACAATTTGGGATAATAAATGTACCCTTTATCCTTGGCCCTGCAGATGCAAGGAGATGGTTGCCTGGTACCTGGAAATACCTCCATGAATAGTTAAAATGAAAGGCTATGATGTCCTTTTTTTCTAAATATTTTACTAATTTTGAGCCAAACATCATTTTTTCAATTAGTCATTATAAAAAAAAATCAACAGGTTTTTCTGTACATCTAAATTTAATTGTATTTATAGACTTCCCTTTAGAGTGAATTCCGTTAGAAAACTGCTCAGATGGCTTGATCTGTAGCCCTTATCTCAGAACTCCTGCCAGCTTATAAACTCTTATTATTATACATGAATTCTTTTCAGTTTCAAATGAATCGAGTGTTTATGAGCTGTCAGGAGTTCAAGGAGCCGGCCAGTCTGCAAATACACTTAAACTAAAAACTGTACAGGAAAAGCCATTGAAATTGTCAGTAAAAAGCAACTAAAAAAAAAATAAATAAAAATTTTATGCCCAAAATGAGTAAAATACAGTCATAAATAATGATCCCCCCCGCCCCAAAGGTGTCCATACATAGCCTTTAAATGCTATATTTTCTTCTTTGCCACTATCAAATGCTACAAAACTGCATATGATTTAAGACTAATGGCATGAGGCTTACTGGAGTAGACCCCCACACCCTAACACCCCCACAATTTAGTTTCCCACAGAGAATAACCAGATCACTACCCTCAAAGTAGTCTCTGTATGCAGTGGCTAAGCTCTGAATGGACTGGAGGACTATAAATCAGAAAACACCTTTACCGCTAAAAGGAGCTTAATACGCAGGGACTGGGAGATGGGTTAAGGGCTTTTAAAAAGTTTAGGGTGGCTGGACACTGACTGGAGAAGGAGTGCCTTAGTGCATACTGCCTCTTTAAGACCCCAAAGTCAGCACACATACACTAGAGGTTTCAATAGAAGAGCTCTGGTGAAAACAGGGTGCTGGGCAGGGATTCAGAGACTGAAGAGGTTTGAGGAGCAGCAGGCCAGCAGTTTGGATGTCACAGGTAGGAAAGTGGCAGCGGGATATAATTGGATACAGTGTAAATCTCTATGCGATGAGCTCTTTTTGGTGGCAGCTGCAGGCAGACAGGGTTTTATCATATCACTTGATATAAGACCTCTTTCACACGAGCGAGTTTTTCTGTCCAGGGTGTGTGTAGTGAACGGATAACATCTCGACAGAATGGGTCAGTGTACCTGAATGTTGTTTTTCATGCATCATCTTTGCATTTAAGAAAAATCTCACCATGATTTATATTGCGTGTTTTTCACAGTGCTGGCTCCTTAGAAGTAAATGTGGTTTGAAAAACCCAAAGGCATTGGATACAATGCGTTTCTCACTGATGTTCGTTAAGAAGCATAGATTATTATTCTTCACCTTGTGAAAAATCGCATGCAACCTGGATACAATCAGGACAGAAAAATGCACACACTGAACACAGTTGCAGAGAACTAACTAATTAAACCTGCATGAAAAAACATCATTTTTTTAACTGAGCAGATCTGTATCACTTGTGTGAAAGAGGTCTTACTCTATAGCTATGCAAAGTCTATCGTCAAGAAAAATTGCAAATTTCACCAAACATTTGTTGTACTTCACTGCTGGTGGTTTGCGGCACACTTTATTGCTGACATGTGAAAAGAAATGCATAATAAATTGTTGCAAGACACTTAAAAAAGAGAGAGTTGGAGAGCTGGATGTGTAGATCCACAGGATCGGGGGAATGGGGGAGGGAATGGAAAGCCGCTCACCCAATCGTGTTGTGCTGAGCGCATTCAGTGAGATAGGTACTTGATGCTGCTCGTCCTCCAACCGGTAACAGAAGTCCTAGTAATCTTTAAAACTGGAAGGAAAGAATAGGAGTTTCTGAAATCGCTGCAATCATGCAGACATGAATCCTTTTTAAAAATTATTTCCATATTCGAAGTGTAAAATAAAAAACCATATAAATACAGTATATACTATGAACCAAATGGTATTTTGCTGTAAACATTAGAGATGAGCGAGCACTAAAATGGTCGGGTGCTCGTTATTCGAGTCGAACTTTTCCCGATGCTCGGGTGTTCGTTTCGAATAACGAACCCCATTGAAGTCAATGGGAGACTCGAGCATTTTTGCGGGGGACCAAGGCTCTGCCTAGGGAAGGCTGGGTGAAAACCTGGAAACCTCAGAAAATGATGGAAAGACCACGGAAATGGACAGGAAACAGCAGGGGCAGCATGCATGGATGCCTCTGAGGATGCCTAATCCCACCATTACCCCAAATTCTCCTAGTGGGGCATGTGTGGTATTAATTCTTCTCAGTTTAATACCGTATACGTCCCCTATCTTGGGACCCTATATTTCATGGATTTTTCGACTACGGAAAAGGAAAAAGAGCTTGCTCTGGCCAGGGGAGTGTCTTTCCTACTGCAGCTAAGGGGACGTGTCCATGCTCTGCCTATCACAGGTCAGGAGGCAATTAAAAAAAGAACAAAAAAAAAACATCAGTACAATATCTAATACGTCCCCTATCCGGGTAAATTGTTTGGAGAGAGGGCCTGTAGGTGGGGGGAAGGCTGGGGGAAGGAGGTTTAGCTGGAAGAGCCAGAGGAGTACCCCCTAGGGCTAGCGTGTGTGGTGGTGACAACAGCCGGATGCATTTGGAAAAACTCTAGCATCAACCGGTACGGTATCGATTCTTCTCAGTTTAATACCGTATACGTCCCCTATCTTGGGACCTTATATTTCATGGATTTTTCGACCACGGAAAACGGAAAAAGAGCTTGCTCTGGCCAGGGGAGTGTCTTTCCTACTGCAGCTAAGGGGACGTGTCCATGCTCTGCCTATCACAGGTCAGGAGGCAATTAAAAGAAGAACCAAAAAAAACATCAGTACAATATCTAATACGTCCCCTATCAGGGTAAATTGTTTGGAGAGAGGGCCTGTAGGTGGGGGGAAGGCTGGGGGGAAAGAGGTTTAGCTGGAAGAGCCAGAGGAGTGCCCCCTAGGCTAGCGTGTGTGGTGGTGACAACAGCCGGAAAGGATTTGGAAAAACTGTAGCATCAACCGGTACGGTATGTATTCTTCTGAGTTTAATACCGTATACGGCACCTATCCGGAAAAATAGTTTGGAGAGAGAGAAAGAGAGGAAAAAGACGTGCAGTATGGAGCAATTACACGGAAACTATTAGATTAGGCAGACTTGGTCTGCTTAATTGCAACCCAGACAAATGAGAGAAAGAGAGGAAAATGGCATATTTTTAAAAGTGACGTTGAGTATAGATCAGGGTTGCACAACGTTTTCTGGGTGGGGGCCACATTGTCCAACTGAACCAACGTCAAGCGCCGAAAATAAAATTTAAAGGTGTATTACCAACTGAAATACTGTATTTATGGCAGATTGAACACACAGTGTATACCATTAATGTCTAGTTACAGTTCCAGGAGTCCCATCTAATGGGAGAAATACATTAAAAAATGCATGTGAGCAGCCACAAAACATGGACATACATGTCTGTTACCAGATGGATGGGGCCACACAGAATGGTATCAAGGGCCGCATGTGGCCCCCGGGCCGCAGGTTGTGCACCCCTGGTATAGATCAAGTGTGGTACGTGTTCTATGTATACTACTCAGTTTAATACCGTATATGGCAGCTATCCGGAAAAATAGTTTGGAGAGAGATAAAGATAGGACAAAGACGTAAATTGTTTGGAGAGAGGGCCTGTAGGTGGGGGGGCAGGCTGGGGGGAAAGAGGTTGAGCTGGAAGAGCCAGAGGAGTGCCCCCTGGGTTAGCGTGTGTGGTGGTGACAACAGCCAGATGTAGTTAGATTGACGACACAGGACCCCAACTTAAAAATTTAGCATCAACCGGTACAATTGTCAATTATGAGCTCGATCAAGTGTGGCATGACTTATTAGATGGAGATTGCATGTGGTCACGTACTCCCTGGAACCCCATAGTCACCCCTTCTCTGATGTGCTAGCCCAGAACATTCTCTGCCCCAATTCGCACGACCTTTTGCAGTCTCTGTGTGCTGACAGTGGGGATTTACCAGTGTTGTCTGAGGAGGTGGTGGACAATGGCGAGACACAGGTGTCGGGGGGTGAGGTAGTTGTATGGGAAGCAAGTTACAGTGGGGACTCCTTGGGGGGACTTTCTCATGATGGGACAGATTCAACTTGATTGGATCAGGCACAGGAACAGATCATTTTTTTTGTGTGTTTATTTAACTTTTATTTAGCACAAATAACCACAGAGATATTTATTCGTTATCTTCGCTGCGCAGTCTGGCGTTGGGGTTCGTCACTTTGATGGCGAGCTGTGCCGCTCTCTCCACAATGGTCTTTAGGTTCTTAGATGTAGACGTTGTGGGCGATTTCTGCACAGAAGGACTTGTTGCTCATCAACAGAACCTCGAGCTCCTTGACATTGTGGACCAGGAATTTGCGGAACCCTGTGGGCAGCATGTGTTTGGTCTTCTTGTTGCTACCGTATCCAATGTTGGGCAATATAGATACGCAGGTAATATTATTTTTCACACCTATCCCAAAAATAAAATTTATGCAGTTTGCGCAAATAAAACTGGAAACTGGAACTGGAGAGAGGGCCTGTAGGTGGACCTCTGGAAAAATTGTTTGGAGAGAGGGCCTGAAGGTGGACTTCCGTAAAAATTGTTTGGAGAGAGGGCCTGTAGGTGGACCTCCGGAAAAATTGTTTGGAAAGAGGGCCTGTAGGTGGACCTCCGGAAAAATTTTTGGAGAGAGGGCCTGTAGGTGGACCTCCGGAAAAATTGTTTGGAGAGAGGGCCTGTAGGTGGACCTCCGGAAAAATAGTTTGGAGAGAGGGCCTGTAGGTGGACCTCCGGAAAAATTGTTTGGAGAGAGGGCCTGTAGGTGGACCTCTGGAAAAATTGTTTGAAGAGAGGGCCTGTAGGGGGCCCTCCGGAAAAATTGTGGTAAAAGAGTGCCAGTTGGACCTCTAAAAAATGGCGTTTTTTTGGTCAGCTGTAGGCAAAGATGACATGGAGGAGGAGGAGGAGTAGGAGGAGTAGAGAAGAGGAATCGGAAACATAAGTAATGTTAATCTTTAGCTGCTTTCCCCCGGAGGAGATTTGAATTCCGGTGAAATCCAGGCTTTGTTCATTTTAATAAGCGTCAGCCTGTCAGCGCTGTCAGTTGACAGGAATGTACGCTTATCGGTGATGACGCCACCAGCTGCACTGAATACCCGCTCTGACAGCACGCTAGCGGCAGGGCAGGCCAGCACCTCCAAGGCGTACAGCGCCAGTTCAGGCCACGTGTCCAGCTTTGAAACCCAGTAGTTGTATGGAGCAGAGTGATCGCTACGGACGTTGGTATGTTCAGCTAGGTACTCCCTCACCATCTTTCTGTACAGCTCCCCCCTACTCTGCCTAGACTGGGGACAGGTGACAGTGTCTTGCTGGGGTGACATAAAAGTGGCAAAGGCCTTGGAGAGCGTTCCCCTGCCAGTGCTGGACAAGCTGCCTGCTCGCCTTCTCTCCCCCGCTACTTGGCCCACAGAACCATGCCTTCTGCCGCTAGCGGCGTCAGATGGGAAGAATAGTTTCAGCTTGTGCACCAGGGCCCGTTGATATCTATTCAATCTCATACTCCTTTCCTCTGCAGGGATGAGAGTGGAAAGGTTCTGCTTGTACCATGGGTCCAAAAGAGTGAAGACCCAGTAATCGGTGTTTGAAAAAATGCTTCTAACGTGAGGGTCACGGGATAGGCAGCCTAACATGAAGTCTGCCATGTGCGCCAGAGTCCCAACATGCAAGAATTCCCTCTCCTCACTGGCCTGACTCTCCATTTCCTCCTCCTCCTCCTCCTCCAAGTCCTCCTCTTCAGCCCATACACGCTCAAGAGTTAAGGACTGAGCACTGGTACCCTCTACTGTCTCACCGACATTCTCCTCCTCTTCCTCATCCCCCTCCTCCGATACGCGCTGAGAAACAGACCGGAGGGTGCTCTGGCTATCAAGCGACATATCTTCCTCCACCGTCTCTTGTGACAAGCGCAAAGCACCCGACTTGATGCTGAGCAGTGAGTTTTTCAACAGGCAAAGCAGCGGGATGGTGAGGCTGATAATGTCGGCATCGCCGCTGACCATCTGTGTTGACTCCTCAAAGTTGCTCAACACCTGGCAGATATCAGACATCCACGTCCACTCCTCATTGTAGACCTGAGGAATCTGACTGACCTGACTACCAGTTCTGGTGGAAGTTGACATTTGGCAGTCTACAATCGCACTGCGATGCTGGTAAACTCTGGATAACATGTTTAATGTCGAATTCCATCTCGTGGGCAAGTCGCACAACAGTCGGTGAGCGCGCAGTTGTAGGCGGCGCTGCGCTGCCCTGAGAGTGGCAGCATCTGTGGTCGACTTGCGGAAATGCGCACAGATGCGGCGCACCTTGGTGAGCAAATCAGACAGATTGGGGTATGTCTTGAGGAACCGCTGAACTATTAGATTGAACACGTGGGCCAGGCTTGGCACATGTGTCAGTCTGCCAAGTTGCAGAGCCGCCACCAGGTTACGCCAGTTGTCACACACAACCATGCCTGGCTTGAGGTTCAGCGGTGCCAGCCACACATCGGTCTGCGCCGTGATACCCTGTAACAGCTCTTGGGCGGTGTGCCTTTTGTCACCTAAGCTCATCAGTTTGAGCACCGCCTGCTGGCGCTTACCCACGGCACTGCTGCTGCGCCTAGAGCTACCGACTGAAGGCGCCGTGCCCACGGATGGTAATTCGGTGGAGGAGGAGGAGGGGTCGGAGGAGGAGGAGGCATAGTACGTCTGAGAGACCGTGACCGAGGTAGGCCCCGCAATCCTCGGTGTGGGCAGTACATGAGCGGCCCCAGGGTCTTCTCGGTCCCAGCCTCCACCAAGTTAACCCAATGTGGCCGTCAGTGAGATATAGTGTTCCCTGCCCGGCAGCACTTGTCCACGTGTCCGTGGTTAGGTGGACCTTCTCAGGAACAGCGTTGGTCAGGGCACGGATAATGTTCTGTGACACGTGCTGGTGTAGGGCTGGGATGGCACATTGGGAAAAATAGTGGCGGCTGGGGACCGAATATCAAGGGGCAGCCACCGCCATGAGATTGTGAAAGGCCTCGGTCTCTACCAGCCTATAGGGCAGCATCTCCAGGCTAAGCAATTTGGAGATGTGGACGTT
>ONZH01016290.1:0-53382 GCA_900303285.1 Rhinella marina
TGCCCACGGATGGTAATTCGGTGGAGGAGGAGGGGTCGGAGGAGGAGGAGGCATAGTACGTCTGAGAGACCGTGACCGAGGTAGGCCCCGCAATCCTCGGTGTGGGCAGTACATGAGCGGCCCCAGGGTCATTCTCGGTCCCAGCCTCCACCAAGTTAACCCAATGTGCCGTCAGTGAGATATAGTGTCCCTGCCCGGCAGCAATTGTCCACGTGTCCGTGGTTAGCTGGACCTTATCACTAACCGCGTTGGTCAGGGCACGGATGATGTTCTGTGACACGTGCTGGTGTAGGGCTGGGACGGCACATCGGGAAAAAATAGTGGGGCTGGGGACGGAATACCGAGGGGCAGCCACCGCCATGAGATTTCGAAAGGCCTCGGCTCTACCAGCCCTATAGGGCA
Organism: Rhinella marina; assembly: GCA_900303285.1. Classification (NCBI taxonomy): domain Eukaryota; kingdom Metazoa; phylum Chordata; class Amphibia; order Anura; family Bufonidae; genus Rhinella; species Rhinella marina. Next base: position 403 of record ONZH01016290.1, read on the forward strand.
GCATCTCCAGGCTAAGCAATTTGGAGATGTGGACGTTGAGGGCTTGGGCATGTGGGTGGGTGGAACTGTATTTCCTCTTGCGCTCCAGCGTCTGCTGTAAAGACAGCTGAACGCTGCGCTGGGACACGTTGGTGGACACTGTGGAGGATCGTGGAGGCGAAGGTGTGGTTTTCCGGCGGGAGGCGCTCGCGCCGGGGTCCTGGCAGGGGGTTGACTAGCAGAGGCAGCGAGTGACGCGGGGTTGACTAGCGAGGCAGCGAGTGAACAGGGGAGAGCAGTGGTGTGACCCGCAGGAGGTGGTGAACGGCCTTGGTTCCATTGAGTGGGGTGTTTAGCACTCATATGCCTGCGCATGCTGGTGGTGGTTAGGCTAGTAGTGGTGGCACCCCTGCTGATCCTGGTGTGGCACAGGTTGCACACCACAGTCCGTCGGTCATCCTCACTTTCTTTAAAGAACCTCCAGACTTGCGAACATCTAGGCCTCGCCACGGGAGCTTCACTACGTGAAACAGTTGCTGCTGATGCACCAAGCTCTGGCCCTGCTTCTCCCTCTGGCCACACCACTGCCTCTTACAACCTGTTCTGGTGCAGCACTCGCCTCCGCCTCAGAAGCACTGTCTTCACTCGGCATATCAACCCAGCTTGGGTCAGTCACCTCGTCATCCTCCGATTCCTCAGTCTGCTCCCTCCTCGGAATTCCTCCCCTAACAACAACTTCACCACTGTCTGACAACCGTGTCTCCTCATCGTCTGACACCTCTTTACAAACTTCTTCCACTAACTCAACATTGTCATCATCATCACCCACAGACTGCGACAGTTGGAAAACTTGGGCATCGGGAACGAGGTCAGCAGCAACCTGAGAAGTGGTTTTGTGACTCTGGGAAGGGTCCAGAAAACAGTTCCTGAGAGTATGCCGGATCACATTCCAAATTTTCCTGGGAGGGGGCAGACTGGGGGGAAGGAGGTTGAGGTGGAGGAGCCATAGGAGTGCTCCCTTGGGTAACGTGGGTGGACTGCGTGGAAGACTGACTGGTGGACAAATTACTTGAAGCATTGTCCGCAATCCACGAGATCAGCTGTTCGCACTGTTGTGGTTTCAACAGTCCTCTACCACGTGTCCCTGTAAGTTGAGACATGAAGCTAGGGAGTGTAGCTCTGCGGCGTTCCCCTGCTCCCTCATCAGCGGGTACTGTCTCACCCTGCCCAGGACCACGGCCTCTGCCCCTGCAGTAATTGAATGCCCACGCCCACGCCCTCAGCCCTCGACCCTTAGCCCTGGGGTTCAACATTTTTTGTATATAGGTGTATGATAAAAAAAAATAAAAATTAAGTCCGGTAGAATTAAGTGACGTACAGAAAGTGTCACTTGGACAGATTATACGGATTGGAGCGAGTGTGCTGAACTGTGACACACAGAAAGGTTACACGCAGCTGAGTAAAATGGATTTGATTCACTGAGCTAAAACAACTGAAAAAAATTTTTTTTTTTATATATTTAGTTTTTTTGGGTACGTGACGTGCAGGAACTATGGTAGAACTGACTGACACCCTGTTAACGGTGGCTATTTAGTCTGCGACCCAGACAAATGTCGCACAGAGAGTTTTCTGGATCAAGCGGTAGATGATATTGGTAGCAAATGACTTGGTTGTATTGTGTGACGTACAGAAAGTGTCACCTGGACAGTATATACGGATGGGAGCGAATGTGCTGAACTGTGACACACAGAAAGGTTACACAAAGCTGAGTAAAATGGATTTGTATCACTGAGCTAAAACAACTGAAAAAATAATTTTTTTTTTTTATATTTTGTTTTTTTGGGAACGTGACGTGCAGGAAATATGGTAGAACTGACTGACACCCTGTTAACGGTGGCTATTTAGTCTGCGACCCAGACAAATGTCGCACAGAGAGTTTTCTGGATCAAGCTGTAGATGATATTGGTAGCAAATGACTTGGTTGTATTGTGTGACGTACAGAAAGTGTCACCTGGACAGTATATACGGATGGGAGCGAATGTGCTGAACTGTGACACACAGAAAGGTTACACAAAGCTGAGTAAAATGGATTTGTATCACTGAGCTAAAACAACTGAAAAAATAATTTTTTTTTTTATATTTTTGTTTTTTTTTGGGAACGTGACGTGCAGGAAATATGGTAGAACTGACTGACACCCTGTTAACGGTGGCTATTTAGTCTGCGACCCAGACAAATGTCGCACAGAGAGTTTTCTGGATCAAGCGGTAGATGATATTGGTAGCAAATGACTTGGTTGTATTGTGTGACGTACAGAAAGTGTCACCTGGACAGTATATACGGATGGGAGCGAATGTGCTGAACTGTGACACACAGAAAGGTTACACAAAGCTGAGTAAAATGGATTTGTATCACTGAGCTAAAACAACTGAAAAAATAATTTTTTTTTTTATATTTTGTTTTTTTGGGAACGTGACGTGCAGGAAATATGGTAGAACTGACTGACACCCTGTTAACGGTGGCTATTTAGTCTGCGACCCAGACAAATGTCGCACAGAGAGTTTCTGGATCAAGCTGTAGATGATATTGGTAGCAAATGACTTGGTTGTATTGTGTGACGTACAGAAAGTGTCACCTGGACAGTATATACGGATGGGAGCGAATGTGCTGAACTGTGACACACAGAAAGGTTACACGCAGCTGAGTAAAATGGATTTGTATCACTGAGCTAAAACAACTGAAAAAATAATTTTTTTTTTTTTTTGTTTTTTTATATTTTTTTTACAATTTTGTTTTTTTGGGAACGTAACGTGCAGGAACTATGGTAGGACTGACTGACACCCTGTTAACGGTGGCTATTTAGTCTGCGACCCAGACAAATGACGCACAGAGAGTTTTCTGGATCAAGCGGTAGATGATATTGGTAGCAAATGACTTGGTTGTATTGTGTGACGTACAGAAAGTGTCACCTAGACAGTATATACGGATGGGAGCGAATGTGCTGAACTGTGACACACAGAAAGGTTACACAAAGCTGAGTAAAATGGATTTGTATCACTGAGCTAAAACAACTAAAAAAATATATTTTTTTTTTTATATTTTGATTTTTTGGGAACGTGACGTGCAGGAAATATGGTAGAACTGACTGACACCCTGTTAACGGTGGCTATTTAGTCTGCGACCCAGACAAATGTCGCACAGAGAGTTTTCTGGATCAAGCTGTAGATGATATTGGTAGCAAATGACTTGGTTGTATTGTGTGACGTACAGAAAGTGTCACCTGGACAGTATATACGGATGGGAGCGAATGTGCTGAACTGTGACACACAGAAAGGTTACACAAAGCTGAGTAAAATGGATTTGTATCACTGAGCTAAAACAACTGAAAAAAATTTTTTTTTTTATATTTGTTTTTTATATTTTTTTTACAATTTTGTTTTTTTGGGAACGTAACGTGCAGGAACTATGGTAGGACTGACTGACACCCTGTTAACGGTGGCTATTTAGTCTGCGACCCAGACAAATGTCGCACAGAGAGTTTTCTGGATCAAGCGGTAGATGATATTGGTAGCAAATGACTTGGTTGTATTGTGTGACGTACAGAAAGTGTCACCTGGACAGTATATACGGATGGGAGCGAATGTGCTGAACTGTGACACACAGAAAGGTTACACGCAGCTGAGTAAAATGGATTTGTATCACTGAGCTAAAACAACTGAAAAATATATTTTTTTTTTATATTTTGTTTTTTTGGGAACGTGACGTGCAGGAAATATGGTAGAACTGACTGACACCCTGTTAACGGTGGCTATTTAGTCTGCGACCCAGACAAATGTCGCACAGAGAGTTTTCTGGATCAAGCGGTAGATGATATTGGTAGCAAATGACTTGGTTGTATTGTGTGACGTACAGAAAGTGTCACCTGGACAGTATATACGGATGGGAGCGAATGTGCTGAACTGTGACACACAGAAAGGTTACACGCAGCTGAGTAAAATGGATTTGTATCACTGAGCTAAAACAACTGAAAAAATATATATTTTTTATATTTGTTTTTTATATTTTTTTACAATTTTGTTTTTTGGGAACGTAACGTGCAGGAACTATGGTAGGACTGACTGACACCCTGTTAACGGTGGCTATTTAGTCTGCGACCCAGACAAATGTCGCACAGAGAGTTTTCTGGATCAAGCGGTAGATGATATTGGTAGCAAATGACTTGGTTGTATTGTGTGACGTACAGAAAGTGTCACCTGGACAGTATATACGGATGGGAGCGAAATGTGCTGAACTGTGACACACAGAAAGGTTACACGCAGCTGAGTAAAATGGATTTGTATCACTGAGCTAAAACAACTGAAAAAATATTTTTTTTTTTTTGTTTTTATATTTTTTTACAATTTTGTTTTTTGGGAACGTAACGTGCAGGAACTATGGTAGGACTGACTGACACCCTGTTAACGGTGGCTATTTAGTCTGCGACCCAGACAAATGTCGCACAGAGAGTTTTCTGGATCAAGCGGTAGATGATATTGGTAGCAAATGACTTGGTTGTATTGTGTGACGTACAGAAAGTGTCACCTGGACAGTATATACGGATGGGAGCGAATGTGCTGAACTGTGACACACAGAAAGGTTACACAAGCTGAGTAAAATGGATTTGTATCACTGAGCTAAAACAACTGAAAAAATAATTTTTTTTATTTGTTTTTTATATTTTTTACAATTTTGTTTTTTGGGAACGTAACGTGCAGGAACTATGGTAGGACTGACTGACACCCTGTTAACGGTGGCTATTTAGTCTGCGACCCAGACAAATGTCGCACAGAGAGTTTTCTGGATCAAGCGGTAGATGATATTGGTAGCAAATGACTTGGTTGTATTGTGTGACGTACAGAAAGTGTCACCTGGACAGTATATACGGATGGGAGCGAATGTGCTGAACTGTGACACACAGAAAGGTTACACGCAGCTGAGTAAAATGGATTTGTATCACTGAGCTAAAACAACTGAAAAATATATATTTTTTTTATATTTGTTTTTTATATTTTTTTACAATTTTGTTTTTTTGGGAACGTAACGTGCAGGAACTATGGTAGGACTGACTGACACCCTGTTAACGGTGGCTATTTAGTCTGCGACCCAGACAAATGTCGCACAGAGAGTTTTCTGGATCAAGCGGTAGATGATATTGGTAGCAAATGACTTGGTTGTATTGTGTGACGTACAGAAAGTGTCACCTGGACAGTATATACGGATGGGAGCGAATGTGCTGAACTGTGACACACAGAAAGGTTACACGCAGCTGAGTAAAATGGATTTGTATCACTGAGCTAAAACAACTGAAAAAATAATTTTTTTTTTGTTTTGTTTTTATATTTTTTTTACAATTTTGTTTTTTTGGGAACGTAACGTGCAGGAACTATGGTAGGACTGACTGACACCCTGTTAACGGTGGCTATTTAGTCTGCGACCCAGACAAATGTCGCACAGAGAGTTTTCTGGATCAAGCGGTAGATGATATTGGTAGCAAATGACTTGGTTGTATTGTGTGACGTACAGAAAGTGTCACCTGGACAGTATATACGGATGGGAGCGAATGTGCTGAACTGTGACACACAGAAAGGTTACACAAAGCTGAGTAAAATGGATTTGTATCACTGAGCTAAAACAACTGAAAAAATAATTTTTTTTTAATATTTGTTTTTTATATTTTTTTTACAATTTTGTTTTTTTGGGAACGTAACGTGCAGGAACTATGGTAGGACTGACTGACACCCTGTTAACGGTGGCTATTTAGTCTGCGACCCAGACAAATGTCGCACAGAGAGTTTTCTGGATCAAGCGGTAGATGATATTGGTAGCAAATGACTTGGTTGTATTGTGTGACGTACAGAAAGTGTCACCTGGACAGTATATACGGATGGGAGCGAATGTGCTGAACTGTGACACACAGAAAGGTTACATGCAGCTGAGTAAAATGGATTTGTATCACTGAGCTAAAACAACTGAAAAAATATATATTTTTTTTAATATTTGTTTTTTTATATTTTTTTACAATTTTGTTTTTTTGGGAACGTAACGTGCAGGAACTATGGTAGGACTGACTGACACCCTGTTAACGGTGGCTATTTAGTCTGCGACCCAGACAAATGTCGCACAGAGAGTTTTCTGGATCAAGCGGTAGATGATATTGGTAGCAAATGACTTGGTTGTATTGTGTGACGTACAGAAAGTGTCACCTGGACAGTATATACGGATGGGAGCGAAAGTGCTGAACTGTGACACACAGAAAGGTTACACGCAGCTGAGTAAAATGGATTTGTATCACTGAGCTAAAACAACTGAAAAAATAATTTTTTTTTTTTTGTTTTTTATATTTTTTTACAATTTTGTTTTTTTGGGAACGTAACGTGCAGGAACTATGGTAGGACTGACTGACACCCTGTTAACAGTGGCTATTTAGTCTGCGACCCAGACAAATGTCGCACAGAGAGTTTCTGGATCAAGCGGTAGATGATATTGGTAGCAAATGACTTGGTTGTATTGTGTGACGTACAGAAAGTGTCACCTGGACAGTATATACGGATGGGAGCGAATGTGCTGAACTGTGACACACAGAAAGGTTACATGCAGCTGAGTAAAATGGATTTGTATCACTGAGCTAAAACAACTGAAAAAATATATATTTTTTTTATATTTGTTTTTTTATATTTTGTTTTTTTGGGAACGTAACGTGCAGGAACTATGGTAGGACTGACTGACACCCTGTTAACGGTGGCTATTTAGTCTGCGACCCAGACAAATGTCGCACAGAGAGTTTTCTGGATCAAGCGGTAGATGATATTGGTAGCAAATGACTTGGTTGTATTGTGTGACGTACAGAAAGTGTCACCTGGACAGTATATACGGATGGGAGCGAAAGTGCTGAACTGTGACACACAGAAAGGTTACACGCAGCTGAGTAAAATGGATTTGTATCACTGAGCTAAAACAACTGAAAAAATAATTTTTTTTTGTTTTGTTTTTATATTTTTTTTACAATTTTGTTTTTTTGGGAACGTAACGTGCAGGAACTATGGTAGGACTGACTGACACCCTGTTAACGGTGGCTATTTAGTCTGCGACCCAGACAAATGTCGCACAGAGAGTTTTCTGGATCAAGCGGTAGATGATATTGGTAGCAAATGACTTGGTTGTATTGTGTGACGTACAGAAAGTGTCACCTGGACAGTATATACGGATGGGAGCGAATGTGCTGAACTGTGACACACAGAAAGGTTACACAAAGCTGAGTAAAATGGATTTGTATCACTGAGCTAAAACAACTGAAAAAATAATTTTTTCTTTAATATTTGTTTTTTTATATTTTTTTACAATTTTGTTTTTTTGGGAACGTAACGTGCAGGAACTATGGTAGGACTGACTGACACCCTGTTAACGGTGGCTATTTAGTCTGCGACCCAGACAAATGTCGCACAGAGAGTTTTCTGGATCAAGCGGTAGATGATATTGGTAGCAAATGACTTGGTTGTATTGTGTGACGTACAGAAAGTGTCACCTGGACAGTATATACGGATGGGAGCGAATGTGCTGAACTGTGACACACAGAAAGGTTACATGCAGCTGAGTAAAATGGATTTGTATCACTGAGCTAAAACAACTGAAAAAATATATTTTTTTTTATATTTGTTTTTTATATTTTTTTACAATTTTGTTTTTTTGGGAACGTAACGTGCAGGAACTATGGTAGGACTGACTGACACCCTGTTAACGGTGGCTATTTAGTCTGCGACCCAGACAAATGTCGCACAGAGAGTTTTCTGGATCAAGCGGTAGATGATATTGGTAGCAAATGACTTGGTTGTATTGTGTGACGTACAGAAAGTGTCACCTGGACAGTATATACGGATGGGAGCGAAAGTGCTGAACTGTGACACACAGAAAGGTTACACGCAGCTGAGTAAAATGGATTTGTATCACTGAGCTAAAACAACTGAAAAAATAATTTTTTTTTTTTGTATTTTTTTTACAATTTTGTTTTTTTGGGAACGTAACGTGCAGGAACTATGGTAGGACTGACTGACACCCTGTTAACGGTGGCTATTTAGTCTGCGACCCAGACAAATGTCGCACAGAGAGTTTTCTGGATCAAGCGGTAGATTATATTGGTAGCAAATGACTTGGTTGTATTGTGTGACGTACAGAAAGTGTCACCTGGACAGTATATACGGATGGGAGCGAATGTGCTGAACTGTGACACACAGAAAGGTTACACAAAGCTGAGTAAAATGGATTTGTATCACTGAGCTAAAACAACTGAAAAAATAATTTTTTCTTTAATATTTGTTTTTTTATATTTTTTTTACAATTTTGTTTTTTTGGGAACGTAACGTGCAGGAACTATGGTAGGACTGACTGACACCCTGTTAACGGTGGCTATTTAGTCTGCGACCCAGACAAATGTCGCACAGAGAGTTTTCTGGATCAAGCGGTAGATGATATTGGTAGCAAATGACTTGGTTGTATTGTGTGACGTACAGAAAGTGTCACCTGGACAGTATATACGGATGGGAGCGAATGTGCTGAACTGTGACACACAGAAAGGTTACATGCAGCTGAGTAAAATGGATTTGTATCACTGAGCTAAAACAACTGAAAAAATATATTTTTTTTATATTGTTTTTTATATTTTTTTACAATTTTGTTTTTTTGGGAACGTAACGTGCAGGAACTATGGTAGATGACTGACACCCTGTTAACGGTGGCTATTTAGTCTGCGACCCAGACAAATGTCGCACAGAGAGTTTTCTGGATCAAGCGGTAGATGATATTGGTAGCAAATGACTTGGTTGTATTGTGTGACGTACAGAAAGTGTCACCTGGACAGTATATACGGATGGGAGCGAAAGTGCTGAACTGTGACACACAGAAAGGTTACACGCAGCTGAGTAAAATGGATTTGTATCACTGAGCTAAAACAACTGAAAAAATAATTTTTTTTTTTATATTTGTTTTTTATATTTTTTTACAATTTTGTTTTTTTGGGAACGTAACGTGCAGGAAACTATGGTAGGACTGACTGACACCCTGTTAACAGTGGCTATTTAGTCTGCGACCCAGACAAATGTCGCACAGAGAGTTTTCTGGATCAAGCGGTAGATGATATTGGTAGCAAATGACTTGGTTGTATTGTGTGACGTACAGAAAGTGTCACCTGGACAGTATATACGGATGGGAGCGAATGTGCTGAACTGTGACACACAGAAAGGTTACATGCAGCTGAGTAAAATGGATTTGTATCACTGAGCTAAAACAACTGAAAAAATATATTTTTTTTAATATTTGTTTTTTATATTTTTTTACAATTTTGTTTTTTTGGGAACGTAACGTGCAGGAACTATGGTAGGACTGACTGACACCCTGTTAACGGTGGCTATTTAGTCTGCGACCCAGACAAATGTCGCACAGAGAGTTTTCTGGATCAAGCGGTAGATGATATTGGTAGCAAATGACTTGGTTGTATTGTGTGACGTACAGAAAGTGTCACCTGGACAGTATATACGGATGGGAGCGAATGTGCTGAACTGTGACACACAGAAAGGTTACACGCAGCTGAGTAAAATGGATTTGTATCACTGAGCTAAAACAACTGAAAAAATAATTTTTTTTTGTTTTGTTTTTTTATATTTTTTTTACAATTTTGTTTTTTTGGGAACGTAACGTGCAGGAACTATGGTAGGACTGACTGACACCCTGTTAACGGTGGCTATTTAGTCTGCGACCCAGACAAATGTCGCACAGAGAGTTTTCTGGATCAAGCGGTAGATGATATTGGTAGCAAATGACTTGGTTGTATTGTGTGACGTACAGAAAGTGTCACCTGGACAGTATATACGGATGGGAGCGAATGTGCTGAACTGTGACACACAGAAAGGTTACATGCAGCTGAGTAAAATGGATTTGTATCACTGAGCTAAAACAACTGAAAAAATATATTTTTTTTTATATTTGTTTTTTTATATTTTTTTTACAATTTTGTTTTTTTGGGAACGTAACGTGCAGGAACTATGGTAGGACTGACTGACACCCTGTTAACGGTGGCTATTTAGTCTGCGACCCAGACAAATGTCGCACAGAGAGTTTTCTGGATCAAGCGGTAGATGATATTGGTAGCAAATGAATTGGTTGTATTGTGTGACGTACAGAAAGTGTCACCTGGACAGTATATACGGATGGGAGCAAATGTGCTGAACTGTGACACACAGAAAGGTTACACGCAGCTGAGTAAAATAGATTTGTATCACTGAGCTAAAACAACTGAAAAAATAATTTTTTTTATATTTGTTTTTTATATTTTTTTTTACAATTTTGTTTTTTTGGGAACGTAACGTGCAGGAACTATGGTAGGACTGACTGACACCCTGTTAACGGTGGCTATTTAGTCTGCGACCCAGACAAATGTCGCACAGAGAGTTTTCTGGATCAAGCGGTAGATGATATTGGTAGCAAATGACTTGGTTGTATTGTGTGACATACAGAAAGTGTCACCTGGACAGTATATACGGATGGGAGCGAATGTGCTGAACTGTGACACACAGAAAGGTTACACGCAGCTGAGTAAAATGGATTTGTATCACTGAGCTAAAACAACTGAAAAAATAATTTTTTTTTTTATATTTTGTTTTTTTGGGAACGTGACGTGCAGGAAATATGGTAGAACTGACTGACACCCTGTTAACGGTGGCTATTTAGTCTGCGACCCAGACAAATGTCGCACAGAGAGTTTTCTGGATCAAGCTGTAGATGATATTGGTAGCAAATGACTTGGTTGTATTCTATGACGTACAGAAAGTGTCACCTGGACAGTATATATGGATTGGAGTGAGTCAGTGCTGAACTGTGACACACAGAATGGTTCCACACTGCTGTGTGCAATGGATTTGTATCACTGAGATAGAACAATAAAAAAAAACAGGGTTAGATATGGCGATAGCTGCACTACTAGTGCCAGCCAGCTAAGTGACAAAAAAAAAAAAAATGTCTTCTAGCCCTTAGAAGGGCTGTTGGGTTCTTTGTGGGTGATCCCTGCCTAACAGACAACTAAATGCAGGCCCTAACACTGTCCCTGAAAGGCAGCAGCTCTATCCCTAACGACATCCAGACGGCATCTGAGCCGAGCACCGCGGCCAGTCGGTAGTATATTCCAGGGTCACCTGATCAGGCCAGCCAACCCCTGCTATCGACATGTAAGGGCCCCACGTGATGCTGGGTGGTACGCAGAGTCTCCTGGCTTGTGATTGGCTGTGTTTTTAGGTGCCAAAAAAGATGCGGAAGTTGCCATTTCCTCGAGCATGGCGAGATACTCGTCCGAGCAGCGAGCACTTACGAGTACCCTAATACTCGAACGAGCACCAAGCTCGGACGAGTATGCTCGCTCATCTCTAAATATGACGCCTAATGCTGTGCAGCTCACCAATCAGAATATGTCACAGTCCTATAAAAAGCCCCATCCTGCACAGTCTCCGACATTTCACTGTGAGCTGAGTATAGGGAGAGACTTGACAAGCGCTTATGCAGAATATTGGATAGGGAGAGTTTTTAGACACTGTAGGGAAAGCATAGGGAGACTGCAGTGCAGGTTGAGTGCTATCGCCATGTGCATCTTGTTGAACTTCTGCCACATTCACAGTTAATCTTTTAATGGTTCAATTATGGTTCAATCTCTTTTTATTAAACATATTTAAATATTTATTTGACAATATAAAACAAGTATAAAGACAATATATCTCGGCAAATACAGCTTGATATTCTGCAATATCAGAGACACTAATAATTGCTTAAAATGGTAGAGTGCAAAAAGCATGTCAAATAGAGACAATAATGTAAGCAAAGTGAAAACTGAAAAATAGGCGCAGACACACTTAGAAACTTACAAAGAAGACCAGACAGAGACAAAAGGTCCCTGTTATAACAATAAAAAGAGAAACATAATTTGAAGATAGCGAAGTGCTGGGAATTTTCTTAATCTCTATGGGATGACTGGCAACTCTATTCAACAATTCGACAGCTTAGCAAAGTAGTCATGCGCCCAGGATTCCAAGTCCGGGGGAGACACTGACTCTGGGAGCCCCCGGATATGGAGATTGTTCCTCCGGTTCCTGTTTTTAATATTGTCAAGATGAGTTAAAATGTCCTGGATCTGTGCATTATGATCATTTATGGTCTTATGATGTGAGTCCAGCACAATGAGCACTTGGTCAAAGGGTAGTTGAATTGGAGGAGTTACAAGAACAACATGTTTAATGTCCTAATGTAAGGCTGCCATATCTTACTTACAAGAGGTCTCCAAGCGTGAAAAAAAGGGCATCTAGCTCAGATTGTGTGGGGAGAGCCTTGAGGTGCGCTTTTCCAGTCACCATTTTGGTCATCTGCGCCTGGAAGTCTCACCTACCTGGGCGTTATGGAGGCAGAACCTCCTTGCTGGGTTGAGGAACCTGTAGATGCAGCTGCATCTCTGGATAGCGAGGGAGAGGAGGGGGGGTGCTGAGCTGGGCTTGCTGCTGCTGCGTAGGAGCTCGGGGAGGATCTGGTGACTTTGGCATCCAGGTGTGCAGACAGTCCACACGTGGGAGACCGTGGGCTCCGTGCTGGAGCTGGCGAGGCTGCTCCGCTCGCTGCATCCGCCATGTTGGGAGATGCGCAGCCTTCTCTGGGCCCAGCAGGCTGGATAGATGAGCCAATAAAGCGTGAAATACCTCCCAAATCCAGATCTGTTGGTGCGGGTGTCAATGTAGGACGTCTCCTACATACCATCGAATAGCAGATGAAGATGCCTTGTGGAATGTGGGTAAGCCAGAGACTCGTGCTGCTCACTCCGCCTTTGGCAAGCACCTTAATCTTTTAATTTATACATAGAATTACTGTGCCTCACTTTTAAAGGGCGGGGTAATATTTTGCCGTCTGCATCTTATTGAGTTGCTGGCTCATTCACAGTTAATCTCTTATTTTATATATAGAATTACTGTGTCATGGTACTAAAAGGCGGTCTATTATATGTTGAACTTGTTGAACTGCTGACACATTTGTAGTTAATCTCTTATTTTATATAAAGAATTACTGAGCCTCAGTATTAAAGAATGGTCTAATATATTGCCAAGTGTATCTTGTTTAGTTGCTGACACAATCCCCATTAATCTTTTAGCTGATATATAGAATTACTGTGCCTCAGTATTAAAGGGCAGTCTAATATCTCGACATCTGCATCTTGTTGAACTGCTGACACATTTGCAGTTAATCTGTATATAAGCTGGTATAATATACAGTATTACCATATGCAGCACGTTCTAATGCACATTCAGAGTTAGGCCTCTTTGCAAGCAAGTTCAGTCAGTTTTGTCTGCGATTGCATTCAGTTTTTTCTGCGCGGGTGCAATGCGTTTTGATGCGTTTTTCACATGCGTGATAAAAAACTGAATGTTTACAAACAACATCTCTTAGCAACCATCAGTGAAAAACGCATTGCATCCGCACTTGCTTCAAGATGCAATGCGTTTTGCGCTGAAGCTCCATTCACTTCTAAGGGGCAAGGGCTGCGTTAAAAACGCAGAATATAGAACATGCTGCATTTTTCACGCAACGCAGAAGTGATGCGTGAAAGAAAACGCTCAGACCCATCGAAATGAATGGGTTAGGATTCAGTGCGGGTGCTTTGCGTTCACTTCATGCATGGCACCCGCGCGGAAAACTCGCTCGTGTGAAAGGGGCCTTAATCGGTTATGTTAGCAAAACACTTCCGTTGCATCCGTATTCCAGGATGGTGTAATATTTCGTCCTGTTCAATTGTGCAGTGGAGCCAGATTTATCATAGCCAATGCATTCTGTTAGCTGTTGCGTTATATAGCATCAGTATTATTGGGATTGTATATTTTTCTGAATCATGTTTCATTTATTTGTCTTGTGTGGTGAATCATTCAATGAAATGGTTAACCTAAGAAAGGTGGTGCCGGGGTAAAAAGACGTGCTTACATCCATCCCACTAGAGCCTTGAGAAAGCATCACACTAGGCAAAACGGGGAGTTTTATGCTCCCTGTATCATGCACTGAGATTCAATAAACTGGACTTTATGTGACGGGGTGAGTGTCGTGGATACCTTCTACTTTTTCATATTTGAAATGTCCTTTCACCATTGAGCACCACCCATGTATTCCACCCCACCCCCCATTGAGCTGGATTGCGGTTGTGGAAATGTGTGGTGCCGACCTGTCTTGTCTAGTGCATATTCTCTAATATACACAAGAAAATAAACATTTAAAGTTTCCAAATGCAAATGAACAGGTAATTAATCTAAAAATGTAAAATACATACCACAGGAGATATGTAGTCTTCAAAATGTATGGCATATGTCAGAAAAAAGCAATCATGAATTCTTCAAAAATGTCAGTAAGAAAGGTATGGGATTGTTTGACACTGACAGCTTATCAATTTTCTGTTAGTTGAAAGTTTTATAAATGTAATGCGTTCCATTAAAAAGTAGAAGATAAAGTGTTTATTCCTTTGTGTTCTCAGTTTGTTACAAATGGTGTAAAATTAGATTGAAGTAAGAACAGAATTTGCCATTACCATTAGTGCAAATTACTTCCTCATTTGGATCTTAAGTGAGCTATGGCTTAAAAAGAACAGTGTAAGCATAATTGTATAATTTGACATAGAGATTAAGACAGCTATAAAACAGTGGGATTCCAATAGACAGTTCAATTGGTCGTGAATGTAGAAATTACAGATATACTGTACATTTATTAGCTTTAAAGAGATTCTTTTATGATGTGTTCTGTATATGCTATATAGATATATCCTTAGGTTAGTAATTTTTTGAGACTTTTCTAACCATGCAGATGTGTATCATGCTGTTCACTTCCATTCTGGAATATTAGAGAGAAATAAAAAATGTATGGGTTTATTCAAGTGCTGGACCCACTACTCTGTTTCTACAGTGAATTTGTTTCTCCTAAGGATCCGTGAACCGAGGACTGGCAAAAGCAGTAAGTTGATTGCATTAATTTTTTTTGTGCATCACATGATCCTTCTGAGATCTGCTGACTGGCTGAGACATGTTTCCTTCCCAGTACCACAGTTTGGCACTTTGGTAAGCTATTTTGTGGATGCTTATTCTTACTGCTATAACGTGTACTATTTGGTATCATACCTTTTTAATAGGTTTTCAACAGTGACAATTTTTTTAACCCCTTAAGGCCGAAGCTACTTTTACACTTAATGCCGAAGCCACATTTTTAAAATCTGCCATGTGTCACTTTATCAATTCATAACTTTGAGATTCTTTCACCGATTCGACTGATTCCAAGATTGTTTTTTCGTGACACATTGTACTCCACGACAGTGGTAAATTTGAGTCAATATAAATCACCTTTATTTATAAAAAAAATCCTAAATTTACAGAAAATTTGGAAAAATTTGTAATTTTCAAACTTTGAATTTCTCTGCTATTAAGGCAGATAGTGATCCCTCACAAAATAGTTATTACTTTACATGTCCCATATGTCTACTTTATGTTGCCATCATTTTGTAGATGTAATTTTATTTTTTGTTAGAAGGCTTAGAATTTTAGAATCAATTCTTAAATTTTTTTAGAAATTTTCCAAAACCATTTTTTTTAAGCACCAGTTCAGTTCTGAAGTCACTTTGTGGGGCTAACATAATAGAAACCACCATAAATGACCCCATTTTAGAAACTACACCCCTCAAGGTTTTCAAAACTAATTTTACAAACTGTGTTAACCCTTTATGTATTCCACAAGAATTAAAGGAAAATGGAGATGACATTTCAAAATTTCACTTTTTTGCAGATTTTCCATTTTAATCCATTTTTTCCTGTAACAAATCAAGGGTTAATAGCAAAAAGAACCTCAAAAATTATTACTCTGATTCTGCGATTTAAAGAAACACCCCGCATGTGATTGTAAACTACTGTATGGGCGCATGGCCAAGCGCAGAAGGAAAGGTGCGCCAGATGGTTTTGGAGGGCGGATTTTGCTGGACTGGTTTTGAGACACCATGTCCCATTTGAAGCCCCCCCGATGCACCCTACAGTAGAAACAACCAAAAAGTGCCCATATTTTGGAAACTAAGGGATAAGGTGACAGTGTTATTGATACTATTTTGGGGAACATATGATTTTTGATCACTTTATATTACACTTTTTGTTAGGCAAGGTAAACAAAAATGGCTGTTCTGGCTGTTTTTTTTTTTTTTTACTGTGTTCACCTGAGGGGTTAACTAATGTGATATTTTTGTAGAGCAGGTTGTTACGAACGTGGCAGTACCTAACATGTATAGTTTTTTATTTTTATTTAAGTTTTACACAATAATATCATTTTTGAAACAAAAAAAATCATGTTTTAGTGTCTCCATTGTGAGAGCTGTAGTTTTTTTATTTTTTGGGCAATTGTCTCAGGTAGGGGCTCATTTTTTGCGGGAAGAGGTGACGGTTAGATTGGTACTATTTTGGGGGCATATGCCTTTTTGATCGCTTGGTATTACACTTTTTGTGATGTAAAGTGACAAAAATTGGCTTTTTTGACCCTGTTTTTATTTTATTTTTTTTACTGTGTTCACCTGAGGGGTTAACTCATGTGATATTTTTGTAGAGCAGGTTGTTACGGACGTGGCGATACCTAACATGTATAGTTTTTTATTTTTATTTAAGTTTTACACAATAATATCATTTTTGAAACAAAAAAAATCATGTTTTAGTGTCTCCATTGTGAGAGCTGTAGTTTTTTTATTTTTTGGGCTATTGTCTCAGGTAGGGGCTCATTTTTTGCGGGAAGAGGTGACGGTTAGATTGGTACTATTTTGGGGGGCATATGCCTTTTTGATCGCTTGGTATTACACTTTTTGTGATGTAAAGTGACAAAAATTGGCTTTTTTGACCCTGTTTTTATTTTATTTTTTTACTGTGTTCACCTGAGGGGTTAACTCATGTGATATTTTTGTAGAGCAGGTTGTTACGGACGTGGCGATACCTAACATGTATAGTTTTTTTTAATTTATTTAAGTTTTACACAATAATTTCATTTTTGAAACAAAAAAAATCCATGTTTTAGCGTCTCCATTGTGAGAGCTGTAGTTTTTTTATTTTTTGGGCGATTGTCTCAGGTAGGGGCTCATTTTTTGCGGGAAGAGGTGACGGTTAGATTGGTACTATTTTGAGGGGCATATGCCTTTTTGATCGCTTGCTATTACACTTTTTGTGATGTAAAGTGACAAAAATAGCTTTTTTGAACCTGTTTTTATTTTTATTTTTTTACGGTGTTCACCTGAGGGGTTGGGACATGTGATATTTTTGTAGATCAGGTTGTTACGAACGTGGCGATACCTAACATGCTTGGGGTATTTTTTATCTTTTTTTACTAATTTCAAATTTGAGTTTTGGGGGGAAAAAGGGATTTTTTTTAACACTTTTTTTTTTACACTTTTTTTTTAATTTTTTTACACTTTTTTTTACACTTTCTTAGACTCAGACCCACTTGGTTCTTGAAGATCCAGTGGGTCTGATTGTTCTATAATACACTACAGTACACTGTATAGTGTACTGCAGTGCATTTTCAGTCTTGCTAAACCTTGTCAGGCTCCTACCTTTAGCAGGAGCCTGATGAGGCTTAGCTTACACCATGGCAACCGAGACGCTTCTGAAAGCGTCTGGTTGCCATGGTAACCATTGGGACGCTGTCACAGCAGAGCAGCGTCCCGATGGAAGGGAGAGGGAGCTTCCTCCCTCTCATCTGGCCACACCATCGGCGCTGCCAGCGCCCGATGGGAGAGGGAGGGAGCTCCCTCCCTGTTAACCCCTTCCATACAGCGGTCCCTACGGACCGCGGCATGGAAGGGGTTAAACTGCTGACATCGGTGCCAGCACCGATGTCAGCAGTTTCAAGCAGAGTATCAGCTGTATGCTGATACTCTGCTTGAAAACGCTCGGCCATCCTGAAATTGCGGGCGGCACTCTCGCCGCAGTCGCCCGCACATTGCTCACCCGCCCGCCCGCTAGCTATATCTCCCCCCCCGGCCATCAAAGAAAACAGTGGGGTGGGGGGGGATATATATATTATATTGCAAATTTTTTTTATTTTTTTTTATTTTACAGTTTATTGCAGCACGATCGCTGCGATTGGCTAGTCTGAACAGTAAGTAACAGCCGGGGTCTCAGCACTGTCACCATGTCATCAGACATGGTGACAGTTTAATGCCATGACGGCTTATCCCGTCATGGGGCGGCAAGCGGCTCCTGCCCATGACGGGATAAGCCGTCATTCGGCGTTAAGGGGTTAAAAATATTTTTAAAAAGTCCAAAAAGGCACATAGCATGACATCTCCCCCCACCAGTCAATGTGTTTCAGACTGTACTCAGTCCTTATTTATGACATGATCATGTGATGCAGTCTATAACTCGGGAGTGTGTGTCACATGATCTTTTCAGAGCTCACCACTAGCTGGAATAATGTGTTTTGAAAGAAGGGAAGAAGTCATAGAACATATTTAAAGACAATCCCGAAAGGAAGCTGTAGTGACAGTGATACACATGGGACATTTATTGGTTCGGACCTATAGGAACAAATCATTCTCTTAAGCACTTATCATTCTCTAAATTTCACATTGACCCCATTCTGGTGCTAAAAGAGTGTGAAGATGAGCTCATCAAATCACCCCTCTAATTAGGTCATTTATTGATACCCTGACCCAGATATTTACCAGTGTCTGGATCAACAATAAATAAGTCACCCGAAAAACACTACAAACATAAAAAAGTTTACATTTTACACTGTCCTCAGCTTGTCCATTACCAATCTATAGATTAAAATATACAGACTTCTTCTCTATTTCATACCATATCTGTTACACACTGCAGTTGTCACAGTGTACTTCACTGTGACACTCATTGCTGTGTAGGCTGGCTGTATGCACTCTTGTGCATTGGCTGTGGTTGACGTTCCTGTGTATGCTGGTTGCTTCAGTGGTGTATGCTGCCTGTGGACTTCTTTGTGTGTGATAAACAGGGGAGCACCAGGATAACGCCCTTAAGGTTTGGCTACTGATCTGCCTAATCTGTACAGCTTGCTCAGTTATGAAAGCTGTTACTCTTAATTGAGGTTCCTTCCTGGCCTAGTTTATTCTGATTGTTTGTGTCTGGTACTTTTGTTTCATTTGAATTGGAGTCAGCACTTGCTTCTTTTTTACAAGTGTAAAAAAGAAGTGTGTAAAAAAAGAAGCAGCATGCTCTATCTTGGGGAAGACTGGACATATGGTACATGCGTTTTTTAATTTACATAGTAACATAGTAACATAGTAACATAGTTTGTAAGGCCGAAAAAAGACATCTGTCCATCCAGTTCAGCCTGTTTTCCTACAAGTTGATCCAGAGGAAGGCAAAAAAACCCTGTGAAGTAGAAGCCAATTTTCCTCACTTTAGGGGAAAAAATTCCTTCCCGACTCCAATCAGGCAATCAGAATAACTCCCTGGATTAACGACCCATCTCTAGTAACTATAACCTGTAATATTATTACCCTCCATAAATACATCCAGGCCCTTCTTGGACTCTTTTAGTGAACTTACCATCACCACCTCCTCAGGCAGAGAGTTCCACAGTCTCACTGCTCTTACCGTAAAGAATCCTCTTATATGTTTACGTACAAACCTTCTTTCCTCCAGACGTAGAGGATGTCCCCTCGTCACAGTCACAGTCCTCGGGATAAATAGATGATGGGAGAGATTTCTGTACTGACCCCTGATATATTTATACATAGTTATTAGATCTCCCCTCAGTCGTCTTTTTTCTAAAGTGAATAACCCTAATTTTGATAATCTTTCTGGGTACTGTAGTCCACCCATTCCAGTTATTACTTTAGTTGCCCTCCTCTGAACCCTCTCCAGCTCTGCTATGTCTGCCTTGTTCACAGGAGCCCAGAACTGTACACAGTACTCCATGTGTGGTCTGACTAGTGATTTGTAAAGTGGCAGGACTATGTTCTCATCAAGGGCATCTATGCCCCTTTTGATGCAACCCATTATCTTATTGGCCTTGGCAGCAGCTGTCTGACACTGGTTTCTGCAGCTTAGTTTGCTGTTCACTAAAATTCCTAGGTCCTTTTCCATGTCAGAGTTCCCCAATGCTTTACCATTTAGTATGTACTGGTGAATTGCATTATTCCTTCCCATATGCATAACCTTACATTTGTTAAACCTCATCTGCCACTTCTTTGCCCAAGCCTCTAGTCTATCCAGATCCATCTATAGCAGTGTACTGTCCTCTTCTGTGTTAATTACTTTACACAGTTTAGTGTCATCTGCAAAAAATGATATTTTACTGTGCACGCCTTCTACAAGATCATTAATAAATATATTGAAGAGAATAGGACCCAATACAGACCCCTGTGGTACCCAACTAGTGACAGTGACCCAATCTGAGTCAGAATTTATTTACTTTTAATGTGTAAGTGTGCCAAAAATGCTTGAGGGAAAAGTACTATAGAATTAAATAAAGTTTAGAATAACTTTTAAAAAAGGGGAATGTAGTGTTTTTTTTGTTTGAGTGTTTGTTTTTTACATAAAAGTGCAATTCAAATTTGCTTCTGTGTGCTGCTGCGCCTCTCCCTGAGCTTCTTGGACTGTGGACCTTTCTGCTACCTCTAAGCTGTGTGTGAGGACAGTGGACTTCATGTAGGTAAGTACATATACAACCATGTATGAATGCATGTTCGTTAGCATACATGTTATGTTAGTTAGCATGTTAGTTAACATCCCTGTTCGAGAATGCATGTTATTGCAAAAGCTGCATCCCTGTTCCTGAATGCATTTTACCGCAAAAACAGCATAAATTATACTGAATGCATGTTATTGTACAAAATCAATCAAAACTTACATAGTCATGTGTATGTACCATTAAATTGCAAAAACGCTATAAATATATACAGTATGTGCTTAGATTTCATCTCATTGCTATTGGTCTGACCACTTTCAGCTGTTGTAATCATGAGAAATTATGTCTAAAATTGCCACACCATAGTGTATTCTTATTGTAACGGGTAATGCAAAAAAACATATAGCTGTCTGCAAAACATGGGCACCGGCAGTGTGAACTCCATGTTGTGGTGTAGACCCATTGACTTGAATGCGTCTGTGATCTGTGAAATATGATAAAATATAGAACATGTTCTATATTTTGTGGTATGGAGGCATGGTCCAGAAAGCCCATTAAAGTTTTTGGTAGTATTTACAGGGGCTTTCAGGTTCGTGCTTCCGCACCACTAAAGATAGGACAGTTCCGTATCTTGTGGATCGTGGACTCATTCAAGTCAATGGGTCCACAGTACAGAGTGCATATGGCCTGTGCCCTTGTATTGTGGAAAGCATTTTGCGGTCCCAAAAAAACATCTCTTTAGGCGTTCTTCTTCTTCCTGTAAAAAATAAAATGTAATATAGTTTTCACATCCAAATGACACCTGCATTGTTTACATGAAGATATATTGACTAATACATACCTGCACCAGTTGTCATCTGGATATGTTTACTAAAATTATCATTGAAAAGCACATTTCATTTCTGCATACTTTAATGCGATTATTGGAGTTCATAGTAAACATACAGATGTGCTATTATATGTTATTTAAAATATCTCCTGGGATGAAGAAGAAGGGTGGAGTTTCGTTGGTTGGCATAGAAACAAAGCTGCCAGAAAACGTTTAAAAATAAATTCTTCAAAAATGCCATGTGAACTGACCCTAATATTGATAACAATAGAGAAGCATATCTAATATATTTGTGACAGATGGAAAAAATGTTCATCAGTCAGAAAAGCTATTTTTGCTTATTTATTGTTGTCATAAATAATAATTTTCAATTACCATATTTTTTCATGTGTGTGCATATTGTGGAGGCAACACCTAGACCTCCCTTAGTTCATTAGAACCATAGTAAAATCATAGTTATCCTGGAAAACCTCTTTAAGGACTCAAGACGACACACGACCGTAAGTATTTTGCGGTCCGCAAAAAACAGATCCGCAAAAAATACGGAACAGCTGGCCCCTAAAAGAACAGTACTATCCTTGTCCGTATTGTGGACAATAATAGGTCATGTTCTATTTTTTTGCGGAACAGAAATACGAACATACGGAAACGGAATGCACATGGAGTATCTTCCTTTTTTTTGCAGATGCATTGAAATGAATGGTTCCGCATACGGTCCGCAAAAAAATGGAACTTACACGGAAAGAAAATATGTTCATGTGCATGAGCCCTAAAGCTGCAAACACATCACAGACCCATGTTCATATAAACTGTACGGCAACTCATAAAGTCTGCAGCTGTTTACTATGGAGTCATAGGTAGTCTGAGTGCCACCATAAACGGCTCTACATGTAACTTGGAAATCTAATGGGATAACTTCAAAACACAACATCCAATGGAGTGTGCCACAGAAAAAAACCTTCATATGAAAAGCCTCCGTATGTAATTTGTGGCCCCACATAATTTAATAGTTGCTGTTTTATGCTTCCATACATTGTACAGAGCCTAATAAATTTGTGTTCATGAAGTTTAAAATATTGTATGTTCCTATATACAGTGGCGGTCAAAAGTTTGGGTCAAAATTACTGTTACTGTGAACTGTTAAGTAAGTTAAAGTTGAAATGATCTCCAAAAGGGGTTAATGATGAAACACACTTTTCAACATTTTAAGCAATGTGTATTATTTTGGCTTTGTACAATTTTAGAGTGAAGAAAGGAAAGAAATACCTTGCAAAACTATGGGAGATTTGAGCTCTCAGATAAATTTGACTGATGTCTCAGACCTTAAATAGCCTGTTAGGGTTAAGGCCAGGTAATGCAAATTCCAAAGCCTTATAAACACCTAGGCTCCTCTAACCTTGTCCAAACTTGTCCAAACAAAACTGTAACCATGGGTTCTTCTAAGCAGCTGCCTAATACTCTGAAAATGAAAATGGTTAGGACTAGAGATGAGCGAGCATACTCGTCCGAGCTTGATACTCCTTCGAGTATTAGGGTACTCGTAAGTGCTCGCTACTCGGACGAGTATCTCGCCATGCTCGAGGAAATGGCATCTCCCGCCTTTTGAATTTTTGGCGGCTATAAACTCAGCCAATCACAAGCCAGGACACACATCAGTGACACACATCCATTTCAAACAGTTAAGTTGGACTATTCTTTTGTGTTTCATTGAAATAGGCACAGTCTGCAGAAGATTTTTTTCTGTCTCACTGATAGATAGTGGAAGTCACAGTACAAAATCATTTTGTTTGCTCTCAGTGATACAAATCCATTTCATACAGCTGTGTGGAACCATTCTGTGTGTCACAGTTCAGCTGGCCAGTCACCACAAACCACAATCCATATTTTCTGTCCAGGTGACCCATACTGTACGCCACGTAATCAAATACGGTCTTTTGCTCTCACTGATACAGCTACATTAGAAAAATCTCTGTGCGACATTTGTCTGGGTTGCAGTGAAAATAGCCACAGTCAACAAAGGCTGAGTTTGCTCTCTGATATATTCTGCACGTCACGTAAAAAAAAAAAAAAAAAAAAAAAAAAAAACATTAGAAAAATCTCTGTGCGACATTTGTCTGGGTTGCACTTAAGCAGACCAAGTCTGCCTAATCTAATAGTTTCAGTGTAATTACTCCATACTGCACGGTACATAATAAAATACATAATTTTGCTCTAACTTATCCACCTATATATTAACTTATTCAGATTGAACAAGTTTGTGGGTTTCAGTACAGCAGGCCCTTTTTTTTTGTGGTATATATAATACGCTTATATACAAAAATGTTGAACCCCAGGATGAGGGCGTGGGCGTGGGCATTCAATTACTGCAGGGGGCAGAGGCCATGGTCCTGGGCAGGGTGAGACCGTACCTGCTGATGAGGGAGCAGGGGAACGCAGCAGAGCTACACTCCCTAACTTCATGTCTCAACTTACAGGGACATGTGGTAGAGCACTGTTGAAACCACAACAGTGCGAACAGGTGATGTCGTGGATTGCGGACAATGCTTCAAGTAATTTGTCCACCAGTCAGTCTTCCACGCAGTCCACCCACGTTACCCAAGGGAGTACTCCTCTGGCTCCTCCATCTCAACCTCCTTCCCCCCAGTCTGCCCCCTCCCAGGAAAATTTGGAATGCGATCCGGCATACTCTCAGGAACTGTTTTCTGGACCCTTCCCAGAGTCACAAACCACTTCTCAGGTTGCTGCTGACCTCTTTCCCTATGCCCAAGTTTTCCAACTGGGGGTGATGACATTGTTGACTTAGTGGAAGAAGTGTGTAAAGAGGTGTCGGACGATGAAGAGACAAGGTTGTCAGACAGTGGTGTAGCTATTATCAGGGCAGGAAGTCCGAGGGGGGAGCAGACTGAGGAATCGGAGGATGACGAGGTGACTGACCCAAGCTGGGTTAATAAGCCGAGTGAAGACAGGGCTTCTGAAGCGGAGGCGAGTGCTGCACCAGAACAAGTTGGAAAAGGCAGTGGTGTGGCCAGAGGGAGAAGCAGGGCCAGAGCTGGTGCATCAGCAGCACCTGTTTCACGTAGTGAAGCTCCCGTGGCGAGGCCTAGATGTTCGCAAGTCTGGAGGTTCTTTAAAGAAATTGAGGATGACCGACGGACTGTGGTGTGCAACCTGTGCCACACCAGGATCAGCAGGGGTGCCACCACTACTAGCTTATCCACCACCAGCATGCGCAGGCATATGAGTGCTAAACACCCCACTCAATGGAACCAAGGCCATTCACCTCCTGCGGGTCCCACCACTGCTCCTTCCCCTGTGTCACTCGCTATCTCTGCTAGTCAACCCCCTGCCCAGGACCCCGGCACGAGCGCCTCCCGCCGGAAAACCACACCTTCGCCTCCACGATCCTCCACAGCATCCCCCAATGTGTCCCTGCGCAGCGTTCAGCTGTCTTTACAGCAGACGCTGGAGCGCAAGAGGAAATACAGTTCCACCCACCCACATGCCCAAGCCCTCAATGTCCACATCTCCAAATTGCTGAGCCTGGAGATGCTGCCCTATAGGCTGATAGAGACCGAGGCCTTTCGCAACCTCATGGCGGTGGCTGCCCCTCGGTATTCGGTCCCCAGCCGCCACTATTTTTCCCGATGTGCCGTGTGTGCGCTTGTCACAAGAGACGGTGGAGGAAGATACGTCGCTTGATATCCAGAGCACCCTCCAGTCTGTTTCTCAGCGCGTATCGGAGGAGGGGGATGAGGATGAGGAGGAAGAGGAAGAGGAGGAGAATGTCGGCGAGACAGAAGAGGGTACCAGTGCTCAGTCCTTATTAACTGTTGAGCGTGTATGGGCTGAAGAGGAGGACTTGGAGGAGGAAGAGGAAATGGAGAGTCAGGCCAGTGAGGAGAGGGAATTCTTGCATGTTGGGTCTCTGGCACACATGGCAGACTTCATGTTAGGCTGCCTATCCCGTGACCCTTGCGTTAGAATAATTTTTCAAACACCGATTACTGGGTGTTCACTCTCCTGGACCCACGGTACAAGCAGAACCTTTCCACTCTCATCCCTGTAGAGGAAAGGAGTATGAGAGTGAATCAATATCAACAGGCCCTGGTGCACAAGCTGAAACAATCCTTCCCATCTGACACTGCTAACGGCAGAGGGCGTGCTTCTGTGGGCCAAGTAGCGGGGGAGAGTAGGCGAGCAGGCAGCTTGTCCGGCACTGGCAGAGGAACGCTCTCCAAGGCCTTTGCCAGTTTTATGTCACCCCAGCAAGACACTGTCACTTATCCCCAGTCTCGGCAGAGTAGGGGTGAGCTTTACAGAAATATGGTGAGGGAGTACCTAGCTGACCATACCAACGTCTGGACCGATCACTCTGCTCCATACAACTACTGGATTTCAAAGCTGGACATGTGGCCTGAACTGACTGTGGCCTGAACTGGCGCCTTGGAGGTGCTATCCTGCCCTGCCACTAGCGTGTTGTCAGAGCGGGTATTCAGTGCAGCTGGTGGCATCATCACCGATAAGCGTACACGCCTGTCAACTGACAGCGCTGACAGGCTGACGCTTATTAAAATGAACAAAGCCTGGATTTCACCGGAATTCAAATCTCCTCCGGGTGAAAGCAGCTAAAGATTAACATTACTTATGTATCCGATTCCTCTTCTCTACTCCTCCTACTCCTTCTCCTCCTTGTCGTCTTTGCCTAACGCTGACCCAAAACGCAATTTTTTAGAGGGCCATCTAGCACTCTTTTACGACAATTTTTCCGGAGGGCCCCCTACAGGCCCTCTATCCAAACAATTTTTCCGGAGGGCCACCTACAGGCCCTCTATCTAAACAATTTTTCCGGAGGGCTACCTACAGGCCCTCTCTCCAAACAATTTTTCCGCAGTGTCAACTATACTGTAAAACAATGTTTCAGGAGCGTCAAACAGACAGTCCAAAACAATTTTTCAGGAGGTGCAAGTACTGACATTTAAAAAAACTAAAAAATTTTATGTGGTTCGCCTTCTCCCACAGTGTCACTCGCTCACTCTGTTGTCACCACCATAGTGGTTTGCACTATAGCAGCCCAAGTCTACACATTCCACTTTTTCTCTCCAAGTGATCGATACTACACGTCACATTAGAAAATACGTTCTTTTGCTCTCAGTGATACAAATCCATTTCATACAGCTCAGTGGAACAATTCTGTGAGTTACAGTCCAGCACCTCAGTCTGCACAGACCACAATCCGTTGTTTCTGTGTAATTGATCTATACTGCACGTCACGTAAAAAAATACGTTTTTTTGCTCTCAGTGATACAAATCCATTTCATAAAATCCTTTCTTTCTCTTTAACTGATCTATACTAAACGTCACTTTTAAAAATACGTCTTTTTCCTCTCTTTCTATCTCTCCAAACAATTTTTCCAGATAGGTGACGTATACGGTAATAAACTGAGAAGAATGCATACAACACATGCCCCACTTGATCAATTTCATAGTTGACAACCGTACCTAAATTGACAGCCATAGCCATACAGGTCCACGCTAAATTTTTCCTGTGCATTACCTGCTACCGTCGTGTAGCTCTGTCAATGTGTAGTCACAGCCATACAGGGCGACGCTAAATTTTTTATGTGCTCTACCTGCTACCGTCGTGTAGCTCGGTCACTCTGACCGAGTCTGACCTTGGGGCCGCTTATGTACTGCCCACTTGGAGGATTGTGGGGCCTACCTCGGACTTACTATGCCTCTTCTTCCAACCCCTCCTCCTCCTCCTTCGAATTACCATCCGTGCTTCACCTCCTGCTACCTCAGTCTAACTCGGTCACTCTGTTGTCACCGCCATGCTGCGTCAGGCTAAATTTTTGGGTGGCTCACTTGCTACCTCATCTAACTTGGTCACTTGTTGGTGTCACCGCCATGCTGTGTCAGGCTTATGCCTGCATCGTGTGGCTGGGGATAGGAGAGCAGTGCCAGCATGGGCATGAGTTATGGACCTTTGTTGCACCTAGTTGGGTGCTTCCCTAACATGTGATGGGCATGTGCCTCACCTTTCTTGGTCTGGGTGAGCACAATTGCCATGAGGGTAACCACCAGGCTGTTGCAGGAGAATTTGGGGTAATGGTGGGATTAGGCAGCCTCAGAGGCATCCATGCATGCTGCCCCTGCTGTTTCCTGTCCATTTCTGTGGTGTTTCCATCATTTTCTGATGTTTCCAGGTTTTCACCCAGCCTTCCCTAGGCAGAGCCTTGGTCCCCTGCAAAAAATGCTTGAGTCACCCATTGACTTCAATGGGGTTCGTTACTCGAAACGAGCACCCGAGCATCCGGAAAAGTTTGTCTCGAATAACGAGCACCCAAGCATTTTAGTGCTTGCTCATCTCTAGTTAGGACCACAAAGCAGGAAAAAGCTATAAGAAGATAGCAAAGCATCTTCAGGTTGCCATTTCTTCAGTTTGAAATGTAATTAAGAAATGGCAGTTAACAGGAATAGTAGAGGTCAAGAGAAGGTCTGAAAGGCCATGAAAAATGTCAGATGGCTGCTTGTAGGATTGCTAGATAGGTAAATTAGAACCCCCAATTGCAAAAGACCTTCAGAAAGATTTAGCAGATTCTGGAGTTGCGGTACATTATTCTAATTTTCAGTGACACCTGTACAAATATGGCCTTCCCGGAAGAGTCATTAGAAGAAAACCTCTCCGGCATCCCCACCACAAATTCAGCGTCACAAGTTTGCAAAAGAACATCTAAACAAGCCTGATGCATTGGCCACAATAAGCAAAGGTACACAAGGAGAAAAAAGAGCAGAGAATTTCTCAAAAATAATACCTCTCCAGCCATTAAGCGTGGGAGTGAATAAATGCATTAGGGTTGTGTTGCAGCCAATGGCATGGGGAACATTTCAAGGGGACAGAGAAGAATGGACTCAATGAAATTCCAGCAAATTCTGAGAGAAAACATAACACCAACTGTAAAAAAGATGAAGTTGAAAAAAGGATGCCTTCTACAAATTAATAATGATCCTAAACACACCTCAAAGTCCACAATAGACTACCTTAAATGGCACAAGCTGAAGGTTTTACCACAGCCCTCACCATCCCCTGACGTGAACATCTGTGGATAGACCTCAAAAAAGAAGTGCATGCATGACAGCCCAGGAATCTCACAGAAATGGAAGACTTTTGCAAAGAAGAATTCTCAAACAAGAATTGAAAGACTCAAAGGAGTATTTACAAGCTTTAGCTGTGATACTTGCCAAAGGGAGAGCTACTAGGTACTAACCAACCAAAGTTTTGCTTTGCACCCTTTTTCATTATTTTGAAAATGTAAAAGATGAAAATTAAAAAAAATGTTTTTGCTTAAAATACAAAGGGAATGTGTCATCTTTAACTTTATGCTTTTTGGAGATCATTTAATCTTCATCTTGCTTAACTGTTCACAGTAACAGTAATTTTGACCAGGGGTGCCCAAACTTTTGAATGCAACTCTAGGGGTTTGATGTACATGTTCTGTACTCCTTGTTCTCTGTTTTTCAGTGCAATATGTTAACTACAATAGTGATTTATATACTATTCTTGGGGGTCCATTTTAATGTTTTTTTCTCATCTTTATGATGTATAAAATATAGATTTTGATTATTTAAGTCACAAAAAAACAATACAGACATTAAATATGTATTACTGTTTAGCTAGTCTGAGCAGCAGGTAGGAGATATCTGAGTAACATAAAACATAGTTTCATATGTAGCTCAATTGAAGAAAGAAAAGAAGTATAATATAAAAACACCAACCCAACCCAACATGTTAAATTGTTCATATTAGAGTACAGATGTGGCCAATGTGATATTGACTGGCTTGACACGTTAATGCATCAAAACACATTACAATAATACAATAAAGTGTGTTAAGGTGCACATTAAATGAAGATAACAGTGACTATATCTGTATTTGGATAATCAGCTTCTGTTCTATATACTAAGTACCATGAAGACCCTGTAATATTAAAATCATTACTCTTGCCTGAAATACTGGCACTGTATCAATCATTAAAAAGAATGATAATAATAAGGTATGTGATATTTGTGTATTCTGTATTAGATTAAATCATTGAACACATGGTATGATTAGCAAGCCATGCTAGAGATGCTATGGGATGGTATAATTGCAGGTTATATAAGTAGTTCTAAATAATGAACTGGAGTTTACCCTAGAAGTTATGTCCTTGTTTTGTGTACACAGGACAAAAATAGGCCTTTTTTCTTATCATATGCAATCCCTTTAATAATGGAATAATCAAAACTTATTAAAATGGTAGCTAAAGGAAACAGAATACATTAAAGGGGTATTTAAGTTACTTAAAATTCCAACTTTTTTTCAACATTTTCAATGTTATAGTTTTCCCAAAAATATTATTATTATTGTTATTATATAATATCTCATTATGGAGAGCACCTAATATGCATAGTACATGGGTGGAGTATTGTAGGGCAGACAATGCCCCTCTGGGTTTCTAGGGGAGATATTTGAATTTGCTTTCTTAAGCCTATCTGATTCCAGCAGATGTTAAACATGCTGATTTGCATATATTTTCCCCAGAAACCAAGAGGAACGTTTCCTAGACTACAGTCTTCAACACATATATTAACTTGTCTCCATAATAGAATTAGTACCCACCCAGAGTTCCCCAAAAGCCTCTCAACTAGAAAAGCTGTTTCTAGATGCTTTTTTGACAAAAACCTTTTGTCCTGAAAGAGCTGGCTTAGCTATTTTCCTAGTTTTGCTAAATAAGTATGTTTAAAAGGCTGACCAATGACTGGAAAGATATGCATTTGAAATTCTTTTGTAAAGGAAGTAATAATCAGTTTGTGTCACTTCTGTCAGAGATCAGTTATTTTTAAAAGAAGAAAAAGGACTTTTTCTCCCTCTAAAATAACTGAGGGGGCAGTGAACAGTTTTTAGATGTCTATTGCTAACTATCTGAGACCCTGCACACAGGAGGACATCTATAGGCAGTGCACATGCATAGTCCTTCTCTGCAATAATAGGTTTGGACATCAATGTGTAGCATTTGAGCACTACACACAGTATTATATATACCATTTTAATAATATTAATAAAGGTTATATTTTAAACAGTTTAGTTGTATTTGGGGAAAGTAGGGCAAATTAACCTAATATGGCGTTTATATAGGGACCACTTAGTATATTACCCTTCCCCATAGGGTCTCTCTTTTTTTGCTTTGAGGCACAAGTTCAAAATCATGAGGTTAAAGTAGTGTTCGGTAATCCCTATGGGAAGCCTATTTTTAAAAAATTAGGTTGGGTAACGGGCCTGGTCTAAAGTGGGAACATCCTTTTAACCCTTTCACGACCGGAGGTTTTTCGGTATTGCGTTTTCGTTTTTTGCTCCTTGCCTTCATACAGCCATAACTTTTTTATTTTTCTGCTCACATAGTTGTATGAGGGCTTGTTTTTTGCGGGACAAGTTGTACTTTCAAATGCCACCATTTATTATTGGATATGGTGTAGTGGGAAGCGGGAAAAAAATTCCAAATCGGGTGAAATTGCAAAAAAACCACTATTCCGCTACAGTTTTCCGGGTTTTTTATTTACGGCGTTCGCTGTTCATTAAAACTGACCAGTTACTTTCATTCTACAGGTCAGTACGAATCCAGCGGTACCTAACATGTTTAGTTTTTCTTGTGTTTTGATAGTGATAAAAAAATGATAAAGTTGGTTGTTTTGTTTTTTTTTTTTTTGGTCGTCATATCTTGACCCCGATAACTTTTTGGCATTTATGTGTATGGAGCTGTATGGGGGCTCATTTTTTGCGGGGCGATCTGAAGTTTTTATTGATACCATTCTGGGGTGTGTCTGACTTTTTGATCGCTTTTTATTTAATTTTTTTTAGAAAACAAAAGTGACAAAAAACGTCAAATCGCCATTTGGACGCTTTTTTCCGCCACATAATTTGCCGTATTGGAATTTTTTTTTTTTAGTTTAAAAGTACGGGCGTTTTCGGTCACGGTGATACCCATGATGTCTATATTTATTGTTATTTAGGTATTTATTTTTTAATTATACGGAAAGGGGGGTGATTTAAACTTTTATATTTTTTTTATTTTTTATATATTTTTTAACTTTTTTTAATTTTTTTTTAATTATTTGAAAGCTCAAATATAAGCTAATATATTGTACTTTTAATTTTTTCACTATGAGCAATCTCTGATTTTTATCTTGAATTAAAACTCATGATTGCTCATTTCTTATCCTGGCCTGCCATCTAGTGGCCAGAATAAGAATTGCACTTTGAAAGCTGTAATCCTCACCAGCGAGGATTACAGCTTTCATAACGTGTACAGACGGCCCGATTGGCCAATCGGGTCGTCTGTACATCACCCGGAAGCAAACTGCTTCCGGGTACAGACGCCACCGGAAGCCAATCAGAGGGGCCCAGAAGAAAAGAGAGGCCCATCGGAAGACGCCGCCGATGGCGATAAGTAGCCGCAAGTCTCTGCTGTTAGAAACAGCAGAGACTTGCCGGCCATGACGCCCGCCGCACCCGCGAGCGGGCGTCATGTCCCCGCACCGCCCGCGCGCCGTACATGTACGGCGGCGGTCGGGAAGGGGTTAATCATTGTAAAATAATCCATGATATTTATTTTTTTAATATACGTGAGAACTAGAGATGAGCGAGCATACTCGTCCGAGCTTGGTGCTCGTTCGAGTATTAGGGTACTCGTAAGTGCTCGCTGCTCGGATGAGTATCTCGCCATGCTCGAGGAAATGGCAATTTCCGCATTGTGCATTTTTGGCGCCTATAAACTCAGCCAATCACAAGCCAGGAGACTCTGCGGTACACCCAGCATCATGTGGGGCCCTTACATGTCGATAGCAGGGGTTGGCTGGCCTGATCAGGTGACCCTGGAATATACTAGTGACTGGCCGCGGTGCTCGGCTCAGATGCTGTCTGGATGTCGTTAGGGATAGAGCTGCTGCGTTTCAGGGAGAGTGTAAGGGCCTGCATTTAGTTCTCTGTTAGGCAGGAATCACCCACAAAGAACCCAACAGCCCTTCTAAGGGCTACAAGAAATTTTTTTTTTGTCTCCTGACTTGGCTGGCTGGCTGGCACTAGTAGTGCAGCTATCGCCATATATAACCCCTTTTTTTGTTTTTTAATGTTATATCTCAGTGATACAAATCCATTTCACACAGCAGTGTGGAACCATTCTGTGTGTCACAGTTCAGTACACTCACTACAATCCGTATTTTCTGTCCAGATGACACTTTCTGTACGTCACTTAATACAACCAGGTCTTTTGGTCTCACGTAAATAGCTTGATCCCAAAAATCTATGTGCGACATTTGTCTGGGTCGCAGTCAAAATAGCCACCGTCAGCAGGGTGTCAGTTAGCTCTACGATAGTTTCTGCATGTCATGTTCCAGAAAAAACAAAACTAAAAAAAAATATATAAAAAAATATATATAAAAAAAATAGTTTTTTTGTTGTTTTAGCTCATTGATACAAATAAATTCACACAGCAGTGTGGAACCATTCTGTGTGTCACAGTTCAGTACACTCACTACAATCCGTATTTTCTGTCCAGGTGACACTTTCTGTACGTCACTTAATACAACCAGGTCTTTTGGTCTCACGTAAATAGCTTGATCCCAAAAATCTCTGTGCGACA
Source organism: Rhinella marina (assembly GCA_900303285.1). NCBI lineage: Eukaryota > Metazoa > Chordata > Amphibia > Anura > Bufonidae > Rhinella > Rhinella marina. The sequence continues at coordinate 33,599 of ONZH01016290.1, forward strand.
TTTGTCTGGGTCGCAGTCAAAATAGCCACCGTCAGCAGGGTGTCAGTTAGCTCTACGATAGTTTCTGCACGTCACGTTCCAAAAAAAACAAAACTAAATAAAAAATTATATAAAAAAAATATATAAAAAAAATAGTTTTTTTGTTGTTTTAGCTCATTGATACAAATCCATTTCACACAGCAGTGTGGAACCATTCTGTGTGTCACAGTTCAGTACACTCACTACAATCCGTATTTTCTGTCCAGGTGACACTTTCTGTACGTCACTTAATACAACCAGGTCTTTTGGTCTCACATAAATAGCTTGATCCCAAAAATCTCTGTGCGACATTTGTCTGGGTCGCAGTCAAAATAGCCACCGTCAGCAGGGTGTCAGTTAGCTCTACGATAGTTTCTGCACGTCACGTTCCAAAAAAAACAAAACTAAAAAAAAAAAATATAAAAAAAAGTTTTTTTGTTGTTTTAGCTCAGTGATACAAATCCATTTCACACAGCTGCGTGGAACCATTCTGTGTGTCACAGTTCAGTACACTCACGCCAATCCGTATTTTCTGTCCAGGTGACACTTTCTGTACGTCACTTAATACAACCAGGTTTTTTGGTCTCACGTAAATAGCTTGATCCCAAACATCTCTGTGCGAACATTTGTCTGGGTCGCAGTCAAAATAACCACCGTCAGCAGGGTGTCAGTTAGCTCTACGATAGTTTCTGCACGTCACGTTCCAAAAAAAAAAACTAAACTAAAAAAAAAATATATTAAAAAAATAGTTTTTTTGTTGTTTTAGCTCAGTGATACAAATCCATTTCACACAGCAGTGTGGAACCATTCTGTGTGTCACAGTTCAGTACACTCACTACAATCCGTATTTTCTGTCCAGGTGACACTTTCTGTACGTCACTTAATACCCGGTACAGGTATCCGATTCCTCTTCTCTACTCCTCCTACTCCTCCTCCTTGTCGTCTTTGCCTAACGCTGACCCAAAAAACGCCATTTTTTAGAGGTCCAACTGGCACTCTTTTACCACAATTTTTCAGGAGGGCTCCCTACAGGCCCTCTCTTCAAACAATTTTTCCAGAGGTCCACCTACAGGCCCTCTCTCCAAACAATTTTTCCGGAAGGTCCACCTACAGGCCCTCTCTCCAAACAATTTTTCCAGAGGTCCACCTACAGGCCCTCTCTCCAAACAATTTTTCCGGAGGTCCACCTACAGGCCCTCTCTCCAAACAATTTACGTCTTTTTCCTATCTTTCTCTCTCTCCAAACTAATTGTCCGGATAGCTGCCATATACGGTAATAAACTGAGAAGAATACAGAGAACACATGCCACACTTGATCAAGCTCATAATTTACGACTGTACCGGTTGATGCTAAATTTTTAAGTTGGGGTCCTGCGTCGTCATTCACTGAATTTCACTGATCTCCTCAACGTCTCCTCAAAGAACCGAAAGACCATTGTGGAGAGAGCTGCACAGCTCGCCATCAAAGTGACGAACCCCAACGCCAGACTGCGCAGCGAAGAGAACGAATAAATATCTCTGTGGTTATTTGTGCTAAATAAAAGTTAAACACAAAAAAAAAATTGATCTGTTCCTGTGCCTGATCCACCCAAGTTGAATCTGTCCCATCATGAGAAAGTCCCCCCAAGGAGTCCCCACTGTAACTTGCTTCCCATACAACTAACTCACCCACCGACACCTGTGTCTCGCCATTGTCCACCACCTCCTCAGACAACACTGGTAAATCCCCACTGTCAGCACACGGAGACTGCAAAAGGTCTTGCAAATTGGGGCAGAGAATGTTCTGGGGTAGCACATCAGAGAAGGGGTGACTATGGGGTTCCAGGGAGTACGTGACCACATGCAATCTCCATCTAAAAAGTCATACTGAGGCTCACCACCGTGCTTTACACTGCAATCCTATTACTGAGGCTCACCACCATGCTTTACACTGCAATCTTATTGAAAGACAGACAATCAGGGGTTAACCGCCAGGTTGTCAGGCAGCATTTTTAAGTGGGTCACCATTACCGTGTCCCTGAAAATTGCCTTGCGGTCATCGCCAGACTATTTTAATGAAAGGCCATGGGGTTCTATACACACAGTGCTGATGGAAGCCCATCAGCCTTTCTAAACACAATTGAATCTGTCCCATCATGAGAAAGTCCCCCCAAGGAGTCCCCACTGTAACTTGCTTCCCATACAACTACCTCACCCCCTGACACCTGTGTCTCGCCATTGTCCACCACCTCCTCAGACAACACTGGTAAATCCCCACTGTCAGCACACTGAGACTGCAAAAGGTCTTGCGAATTGGGGCAGAGAATGTTCTGGGGTAGCACATCAGAGAAGGGGTGACTATGGGGTTCCAGGGAGTACGTGACCACATGAAATCTCCGTCTAAAAAGTCATACTGAGGCTCACCACCATGCTTTACACTGCAATCTTATTACTGAGGCTCACCACCATGCTTTACACTGCAATCTTATTGAAAGACAGACAATCAGGGGTTCACCACCAAGATGTCAGGCAGCATTTTTAAGTTGGTCACCATTACCGTGTCCCTGAAAATTGGCGGTGATGGACCTTCGTTGCACCTAGTTGGGTGCTTCCCTAACATGTGATGGGTATTTGCCTCGCCTTTCTTGGTCTGGGTGAGCACAATTGCCATGAGAGTAACCACCAGGCTGTTGCCTGAAAATTTGGGGTAATGGTGGGATTAGGCAGCCTCAGAGGCATCCATGCATGCTGCCCCTGCTGTTTCCTGTCCATTTCCGTGGTGTTTCCATCATTTTCTGAGGTTTCCAGGTTTTTCACCCAGCCTTCCCTAGGCAGAGCCTTGGTCCCCTGCAAAAAATGCTCGAGTCTCCCATTGACTTCAATGGGGTTCGTTATTCGAAACGAGCACCAGAGCATCGGGAAAAGTTCGACTCGAATAACGAGCACCCGAGCATTTTAGTGCTCGCTCATCTCTAGTGAGAACACATAAAATGATTCTCGATCTTCCCAACAAAGTGGTGGCATTGAAATTACAAACTGTATTACATACACGTTTCTTGACCCCAAAGTTGTTTCCCAATGGACATAGCATAGTGCTGATGACATTAGAAAGGACCTTGCATCAAACATAAGGAAGATGAAATATGTGAAATATAAAATTCCTATTAAATGCACAGAAAGCATTGTACTAAGAGCCACTCTCTGTACTTTGAAAGTCAGTTTTATCTAAAGTATCATGCAGGTAAACACATCAAATTGACAGAACACATAAAGTAAAAGCTTCTCTACACATCTATTTTTAAAGTGTATCTGGAAGGAGCATAAAAATAGCTGGGAGGATATGATGAGAATATACAGGAGGATAGTTTGAGAAAAAAGCCAAGAATTTATTATGGCGATCAGTGCCACACTGGGGTTCCTAGGCCCCTCCAATAAAATTTGTTCTGAGGACCCAAAGTACAGCTACATGCAAATACTACCTGCTCACACAGTGGCAGGCGATTGATTATGGGGGTCCTTGCAGTTACTTTGAAAAGGCAAGTTCTTGGGGAGGATACTGGCTGGCCTGCTTCTGTACCTGGGAGTCTTCTACAGCACCTGATACATCTAGGTATTATAATAACCTGGGTTGTCTCTTAAGTAATCTACACAGTTTCTTATATTGTTTTGAAGCGCAGTCTACAATGCCATGTGCCACCTGTGAAAGGGATGGGGCACTTGGGGCTCACCATTGCTGAGAGATCCATCCGAGGATTCACCTGTTCCCTTGTGGGCCAGTCCAAGCCTGACTGCGATCAACATCAAGCTATTACATCTCTCTATCTCAAACCTTTGTCTGGTAACACAATTTTAAATGAACATAAATGTCACCCTGCACAAATAATTCAAGCCATCCCAACCTAAACTATATTCGCTCGAGCATCGCGATGCTTGGCACATTGTGGTGTTCGACCGATGCTCGAGTTTCCTCCCCGCACGTTTGTTGACTGCTACGCAGCCAATAAACGTGCGGGGGCAGACTGGAAATCACTGTAATGCCGCAGCCACGTTGGTTGGCATTACAGTGATTGGCTGGCCGAATGCGGTATAAAGCACCCGATGACACGTGGTTCAGTTCAGTCTTAGTCAGGGAGAGCTGCAGCAGGAGGGACAGATAGTGTAGGCACAGGAATTATTTTATTTGTTTGGCAGGTTTTGCAACCTGCGCACAATTGTTTGCCCGCTGGTTGCACAACCTCTGCTACATCTGGCATATTATTAGCGCAACCTGCGCACAATTGTTTGCCCGCTGCTGGCACAACCTTTGCTCATCCTGAATACCTGTGACATTCAGTGTAATTTTTCCGCCATTGGTGACAGCGACATTACCTGCGCTACATCTGTTGTATAACGTTTGAGCATCCTAAATACATGTGACATTCAGTGTAATTTTTTCGCCGCTGGTGACAGCGACATTACCTGTGCTATTTCTGCTGTATAACGTTTGTGCATCATAAATATTTGTGACATTTAGTGTCATTTTTTTCGCCGCTGGTGACAGCGACATTACCTGCGCTACATCTGCTGTATAACATTTGCGCATCATAAATATTTGTGACATTTAGTGTAATTTTTTCGCCGCTGGTGACAGCGACATTAACTGCGCTAATCTCCTTTTTAACGTTTGCGTGTCCTAAATATTTGTGACATTTTGTGTAAATTTTTTCTCCTCTGGTGACAGCGACATTACCTGCTCTACACCTGCTGTATAACTTTTGCGCATCCTAAATATTTGTGACATTTACCAAAAAACAAGAAATGGGTGGGCACACACTGATTTGGTATGGAGAGGATTATGTCTAGTATGGATAGAATGCACTTGGTGTTTTGATCTTGTGTCAATAGGATAAATATGTGACAAAGAGATAAATATATATGGTGATAATCAGATGTAATAATAGAAGAGTATTTTAAAATTGAATTATTTTCTTATACCTTTATTCTAAATATTAAAAATATACGCAACTCTGCTTGAAATGGCAATAAAATATACAATTGCAATAATAGGGATTCAACAATGGTATTCGCAATAGTGAAAAAACTGTGCCCCAGAAGTAGAAAAAAAAAAGGAAAAAATGAAAAAAATGGTTAAAAATGCTGGATAAAAAGGGAAAATGCGCATTCAATGTCCAATGTGTATTCCTTGTTAATATCAGTTCCTTAATGGGACAAAATGTTGATCCTTTTGATTAGCGTACTGTTCCCCCAATTACATATCAATATTTTCTATTTTCAAGTGGGAGCAGTCCCATCTATTGAATGTCAATATTCTCTGTTCTCACATGAAATCAGTAAACATCATCTGATGGGGCAGAGAGGGTCAATGAGATATAGGTATTTATATTACTACAGTCATGGCCAAAAGTTTTGAGAATGATACAAATATTAATTTTTACAAAGTCTACTGCTTCAGTTTTTATAATGGCAATTTGCATATACTCCAGAACAGGGGCGTAGCTATAGGGGGAGCAGGGGAAGCAGCTGCTTTGGGGCCCAGACCCACAAGGGGCCCCCTCAGGAGGGAAACCAATTGATTTTATTGTCAGGGCCCCCTCAACAGTATTATACAATGACATTATATACAGTGACACTATAGGAAACGGATGGGGCGGCTGTCAGGCCTTGTCTGGGAGAGCTCAATCTTGACTAGTCACAAGAGTGAGGGTTGCATGTGAGTTGTGGGTTGCGAAGAAGTTTCTGGGGGGGCCCCGGTCAAAAATTTGCTGTGGGGCCCAGTTAGTTGTAGTTACGCCACTGCTCCAGAATGTTATAAAGAGTGATCAGCTTAACAGCAATTACTTGCAAAGTCAATATTTGCCTAGAAAATGAACTTTATCCTCCAAAACACATTTCAGCATCATTGCAGCCCTGCCTTAAAAGGACCAGCTAACATCGTTTCAGTGATTGCTCCATTAACACAGGTGTGGGTGTTGATGCGACCGCCTCCAACGAGTCAATATAGAAGACTGAAGAGAAACTGTTCCATGACAGACAAATTTGAAGAAGAGGCGGTCGCATTAAACAACCAATTTTTACAAAAACAATACCCCAAGGAAGTACTTGAAATGTCATTAAACAAAGTCAGAGACATGAACAGAGAATTTTTTTTAACCCAAACACGCACAATTAGGAAAAGAAGAAGTAATTAGATTAATCCTTCCCTTCAATGCACAGTTTAAGACAATAGAACATATCATTAAAGCACATTGGCATATATTGATAGAAGATAAAACTATAGGTTCCACACTATCAAAATCACCACTAATTACATTCACTAAGGCACCCAATCTAGAACTTAAAGTTTCATCATCAATCAAGAAAAGAAAGACTACACCAACGTCACTGAATTGGCTACAGACAAAAGGTTTTTCCAGATGCGGCAAATGTTCAAATTGCCAGATCACAAAATTCGCAAAAAGAACCACAGAAGTAAAATCGACCACCAATTCACACATTCACAGTATAGAAGACCGTATCACTTATTATTCGACGGATATAATATACCTTCTACAGTGTCCATGTAATCGACAATATATTGGTAGGACTAAAAGACCTCTCAAAAAACGGATTTCAGAACATGTAAACAACATCAAAAAAGGCTACCAATTACATTCAGTGTCAAAGCATTACAAAGAGGCACATAACCAAGACCCATCAAAACTTATATACACTGCACTAGATAAGGTTGCGAAACACTGGAGGGGAGGACATCACATAAAAAACATTACCAGCACCATGATCTCTCTCCCTGAGAGACCCCCGCCCCTATACGACCGCCTCACCCATAAGAATGCACTCTCAAGACTTTAAAGACCCTCTGAAAACAGATAGTTGAGTCACTATCAACCTACAAGAATAGAATCACAATTGAAACAATAGATATAGACTATAGAATCAAATGACTTACCATTATTCATGCATTTCCGCCATACATCTGAAAAAAAAGAACAAAAAAGAAAAACTAAACATAAATAACTGAAAAATAATTAAAAATTGTCAGAATCCAGAAAACATATGACTATAATCAAATCCCCCATTGAAAAAAGAAATATTCTAAAGATAGACATCATAAACCCGTTGGAAGCAAGAGATAGGAGTCAAGTGGGGTCATCCATAATATAGAATAACCAGAACAAATACTACTGAATACACAGTATACATTAAAAATACTAGGCATGACTAAGGATAATGTATGAATAGGAGCACTATATAATGATTGTAAACCTTGGAAATAGGCGAATTGAGTATTCACTTTCCGTATATATGAGTATATATCTTTGTATGTATCAATATATATCCGCAGCATGACATACACTGATACACTATACCCAGTGTTATATAAACTCAGTGGATTATGTATTTATTTATTTATTTTTAATTGCATTTCTAGTTTTGGACTTTTTATTTTATTTTTTATTTTATTTCATGTTCTTCAAGATATTATGATTTTATTTCATGATAAGATTTCATCTTTGTAGTGTTATTATATTCATTTTTGCCATATTAGATTTTATTTATAAAATAGGTTTAACTTCATACAATTACATGAATAAGAAATGACCCTCCACATCCATGCCAGAGTATATGTCCAGCCGGACAATTAATAAAACAGGATCCTCCCCCAATTAATTATTCCTTTAAAAATAGGAGCAAAAAAGCGGGTCTTCTAAGCCATTGAAAAAGGGGGCAGTTTTAGAACCCCGAAACGCGTCTGGTATACAAAGACCACGCTATCAGGATCCTTCTCTCTAATAGACGTCTATAAGAAATCCTTTTAAAAGTGCAACGTTGTTTTATCCATTCTGGAACTAATTACAGGTGGAGATACATCAGACCAGGGGCATTGCTAGGGTCTCAAAAGATCCAGGGCCCAAGCCCCAATGCATATGGCCCAATTCTCTAAGTCGACCACCTTCCCCCCATTCCGCAGCAGCACTTACCTTTCACATTCAGGGCCTCCAGGTGATGTCTCCTCTGATGTAGATCTTCTCTCTCATTCTCTCAGCCTCCCCGTCTCTGCAGAGTGTGACACACGGACATCTTAGCTTCCTCACATTTCTATCATCACCCCCCATCTTCGAGCCCCCACAATGTTATCCTGCGGCTTGCTGTGCCCCCCAATACCCCCAAATACTATCCTGAAGAAATATCAGTGTCCCCTTACCATAGTAATAGTGCTCCTCATAGTCCCACCATTAGTAATCCCCTTCTAGAATGCCCTCATTAGTAATACTGTCTCCTACTGGACCCAACAGTGATAATGCTCTCCTAGAGTGCCCCCATTAGTAGAAGAGCCCTCCAGTATTAATAATGCCCTCAGAGAGCCCCCAGTAGTAGTAAGGCCCTCCCTATTGTTCCCCCAGTGGTAATAAAGCTCCCTACAGACCCCTCAGTAGTAATAAGGCCCCCATAGTGCTCTTAGTAGAAATAAGGCGGATCTATAAGACAATCCTATAGAGCCCCCACTAGTAATAAGAACATCTATAATGTCCCCTGGATTTATAATACCCCTACCGTATTTATACTGCCCCCTACTGTTATAATGCCCCCTGTAGTTATATTCCTCCCTTTAGTGCCCTCAGCAATGATGATTCCTCAGCCCCTCAACCACCATACAGTCCCATGTAAATAAAATTATTTTCCCACCCTCCGCCGTAGAGTTCCATGTAAATAACATCACTCCCTCCCACAGCCCCCTCCAACATACAGGCCCATGTTAATAGCATCACCCACTGAACATTCAGTCCCATGTAAATAACATCCCTCTCTTAAGCCCTAACATACAGTCCCAGTTAAATAACTACAACTCCCAGCATTACTCTCTCTTCACTTACCTGTCCTTATAGCAGACCTCAGCAGAGTTTCTTGCACCTAGAATTCTCTTCACTGTGGAGCCTCTCCTGCACTGGTCACATGATGACATGTGACCAGTGACATCATCGCAGGTCCTTCTCAGCTACTGCACGATCACATGACCTGTGATGTCACTATAGGTCCTACACCTCGGTGCAGTGCTTTAGATTCAATTTGTATTGCCATCCTGAGGATGGCAATACAATTGTATCTAACAGGCAGGCAGGACATTCGGGGCCTGGGAGGAAACATCAGGGGCCCAGGCCCGAATGTTTTAGCCTAGCAACGCCCCATGCATCAGACACAACTAAAACAGCGCAGAAGATACTGGAGACAGAAGCGCTCATCACTATACACTAACGCTCATTGAAAGAAAGCAGGGACCCACGTGGGACGCCACGTGAGACGCTGCTCGCACGCTGAAAAGTGCGCGCACCCAGTACCCTGACGCACTGTACAAGCGGAGGGAGAGAAACCCGCACAGATGGACTGGATACATACGACCATCACGCCCAGAGGGGGTAAAGTAAAGCATCCAGAGTATAGTAATATAAATACCTATATCTGATTAACCCTCTCTGCCCCATCAGATGATGTTTACTGATTTCATGTGAGAACAGAGAATATTGACATTCAATAGATGGGACTGCTCCCACTTGAAAATAGAAAATATTGATATGTAATTGGGGGAACAGTACGCTAATCAAAAGGATCAACATTTTGTCCCATTAAGGAACTGATATTAACAGGGAATACACATTGGACATTGAACGCACATTTTCCCTTTTTATCCAGCATTTTTAACCATTTTTTCCTTTTTTTTTCTACTTCTGTGCCCAGTTTTTTGGGAATACCATTGTTGAATCCCTATTATTGCAATTGGATATTTTATTGCCATTTCAAGCAGAGTATATTGAGTATATTTTTAATATTTAGAATAAAGGTATAAGAAAATAATTTAATTTTTAAATACTCTTCTATTATTACATCTGATTATCACCATATATATTTTTCTCTTTGTCATATATTTATCCTATTGACACAAGATCAAAACACCAAGTGCATTCTATCAATACTAGACATAATCCTCTTCATACCAAATCAGTGTGCCCACCCATTTCTTGTTTTTTGGTACATAGTTCAAACGATTTGGGTTAATCGAGGGTGAGAGCACCTCCGATTCATATCCTCAGAGAGGTGAGCCACTATATTTATCTATTTTTCCATTTGTGACATTTAGTGTAATTTTTTCGCCGCTGGTGACAGCGACATTACCTGCACTACATCTCCTAAAATCGATTTTATCTTCAGTTCTGTGCGTATTATTGTCAGTCTGTAAGGTGGCATAATACTTGGACAACATCGTTCCCAGCAGCGACCTGGGAGTCCAAGATGCATCCAGGCATCCTTCCCCATGCTGTTCCCAAATCATTTCAGTGTTGTTTCCATCAATTTCTGACCTTTTCCTGTGAACCAGACACCCTCCTCTCTTCAGAGCAGGGGGTGCCTGGTTTAACGCTCTGGTTCTCCCATTGACTTCCATTGTGCTATGGTGATCTGTAGAGCACCCGAGCATCCCAACTCGAACACCACAGCACCACAGCACTTTGGTGCTCGAGCAACACTACTGCCTATCAATATATATGATGTGAGTCTGAGATGGCCCAGCTGGACACAATATACTTGACACTGAAATGCCATATGTGTAGAAAACTTGCAATTTTCACTTAGCATGGTCTGCTACACATTAGTTTCTGAAAAATACCTGCAGTCTCAAAATGCTGACTCCACCCCTTAATACCTTGAGGGGTAGAGTTTTCAAAATGGGCTAACAACACCTCTCAAGGGTTCAGTTTATTATTTCACCCCCAGTGGCAGACAGTGGGATATTAACTGCTTGATGTACTTTAGCAATTGCTCGTCTGTGTGGCTGCTCTTGCCCAGTCTGATCAGCTCCAACATGGTGTGGCAATGCTTGACTTCACACAGGTGATATGAAGGAAGGAGAGATGTTTTGCCCTACTGCTGTGAAGAGGTGGAAGAGGTAGATAAGAACCTGCTGTGAGAGGCAGCCCAATTAAAAAAAGGACAGGTCAAAAGGGCCTGGCCATGGTGATGAGGTGCTGCCTCTCCACTGCTGCAAAAAACATTGATCCAGTAGGCTGTGAAGTCATGTATTGTCCCTGCCCATACCAGCTGCTCCAGGTGTCCACCATGGAGTGGAGCTTGCTTCACAGTGAGAATTGCATGGAGCAGCCATGTGAACGTACAAGGCTCTACTAAATGGTATGGCAGAAACTACACCACCAGCAACATGGTCAGGTGGGGGTTCAGCTCGTAGGCAAGCTAATTGCAGGTGGAAAACATTTTTTTTCATTGCCAAACATTCCGTTAAAGATGTCTCATGATGGAAAGAAGGATAAAGAGGAGTCTTAGGGCTCATGCACACGAAGGTCAGTGTGCGGTCAGTGCCCATGCTGTGGACTGCAATTTGCATTCAGATCGCAGGCCCATTCACTTGAATGGGGTCCGCGATCCGCATCCGACAGTCCGCACTGCAAAAAAGTAGTTCATGCACTACTTTTTTGCGGTGCGGAGGCACGGCCAGAAACACCATGGAAGCACTACGTAGTGCTTCCATGGTGTTCCAATCCGTGCCTCCGTCCTGCATCTCCGGAATTGCGGACCCATTCAAGTGCATGGGTCCACAATCCGTAATGCGGGCTGCACACGGCCAGTGCCCATGTATTGCGGACCCGGTGTATGCAGGCCGCAGTACAGCCACAGGCTGGCAATGGCCATGTGCATGAGCCCTTAGCAGGAGAAAAAAGGTGATGATGATGACAAGAACTATTATTGTATTGCTTGGGTATGCGGGTTAGCTACCACAAAGAGGACCAGGAAAAGCACAAGAGACTTGTTCTGATTGGGAATGTTGGCCAGTTTTATTTTCCCAAAGGATCCAATGATGTTGCCTCATGTGCTGCAATAGAGCTCTGGTACCTATGATTGTGTTTGAATGGCCATGGCTTACTTTAGTCCTGCACATCTTGCAGACAGCTATAGTTTTGCGTGCTCACCTTGTGAAGAAAAAAATGCCATATGGCTACAGGCAGTCATCTTAGCTCTTGCACGTTTAAGGCCTACCCTACTTAGAGTGTCAGCGTCATTAATAGATCCCGAAGCAGACATGGCCCTGGCTGTTCTTTGGGAGGTACGTCACCTCTGCTCTGTATTGATGGCCTGCTGCAAATAAAGCAGTATGACTTTGCAAATAATTCAGTATCAGTGCAAATAACAGATTTGGACTGCTCTTTGGGCATTAAAATATACTGATACAGAAAAAAATGTCTCTAGGGTAGAGCAAAAGCTATGTTTTTCTGAATTCTTTGAAACCCCTGTTCCGTCAAAGTGCTCACTACACCCCTTGAAGAATGTAGTTTCCAAAATGGGCTTTTCCTTTCGGGGGTTTCCACTGTAAAGGTAGCTCTGGGTCTCTTTAAATGCAGCATAGTGCACAAAAGGCTTTCCAGCAAAATCTGCTCTTCAAATTGCTCCATCCATTCTGAGCAGTGTGCCCAAACAGCAGTTTTCAATAACATATAGGGAGTTGCCATGTTTAAGAAAAAAAAAGTTTAACAAATTGTGGGTTGTAACAATTTTGTTCTCCAGTTACCCTTTGTGAAAATAAAAAAATTAGGGCTAATGCAACATGTTATTGTAAAAAGTCAATTTTTTCATTTTCATAGCCAAGTGTTTTTAAAATTCCGTTAAACATCTATACAGTCAAAGCACTCAATAAACCTCTCGATAAATTCCTTGAGGAAGGAATAGCCATCAAAACAGGGTCACTTTTTGGTGGTTTGCTCTGTAGGGGTACCTTCAGGTCTCTTGAAGTGTAACATGGTGCCCAGAAACTGTTAGACCTTGCTGTGTTACAGGAAAATGGTTTAAAATTGATAAATCTGCAAAAATAAAAATTTCCTTTATTTTCTGTGGGTTCACAAAGTTACCAAAATCATTTCTGAATAATTTGAGGAGTGTAGTTTCTAAAATCAGGTCACTTATTGGTGGTTTCTATTGTGTAGGCCCATAAAAATAATTTCAGAACTGAACTGGTCCTAACATTCTAAGCCTTCTAATGTCCTAAAAAATAAAATGACATAGCAGTCTTACATTTAGACAATTTTCTACACCTAAAACTGGCATATAAAATGGTAAATGAGACGGGCCTGCCAACCCACCTTTCTACAGCCATACCACACCCACTTTTTAAGATCTGGCGTGAGCAGGGAAAAATCGCAGACCATGGCGCAATCTGCACCAGAAATACGTCTAATATAGTCGTATTTCTGTTTAATAAATGACCCCTATAGTGAATATTAATTAATAACTAATTTATGAGGTATCAGTGCCTTAAATTAAAGAGGTTCTCTGGGAAAGATAAAAATGAAAGTACTGAAAAAACATGTTATTATAAATAAACTCTTAAATGCCTTTAATTATTTATAATGGCTTGTTTAGTCTAGGGAACAACCAGTGGAGGAGCTAAAATGGTGGCTCTTGGATTTATGACCATAATATCCGTCCTTCTTGTGACATTGCAGAACGGTTGGTTTGAGAAAGCAGAGCACAGAGCTCTATGTAAACTCTGCCGGTCTCAGCACTGTGAAGCTGTATATTATGTGCAGATGACAGCTAAGATAACTGATCCACTGTGTCCCTGCGCTTAAGGCTACATGCACATGACCATATTGATGATCCGCAAAAAAAAACCCCGATGACATTCCTTATGGCATCCGTGTTAACATTTTTTTTGCGGATCCATTGTAACAATGCATATCCTTGTCCGCAAAACGGACAAGAATAGGACATGTTCTATTTTTTTTGCGGGGCTACGGAACGAAGATACGGATGCAGGCAGCACACAGTGTGCTGTCAATATTTTTTGCTGACCCATCGAAATGAATGGGTCAGTATTCTATCCGCAAAAAAAAAACAGAACGAACACGGAAACAAAATACTGTACGTTCGTGTGCATGAGGCCTAAGAAAGGCATTTACCTTATCATAGTAATACTAGAGTTGGGTGGAGCACACTCACACTGGTAATTTACTGGTTAATAGGTATATATGTAAATAATAATATAGATGTGGATAATTGTTCTAAAAATGATAGTTTAATATTAATTATTAAATTTTATATATCAAGGAAAAGATAAAAATAAAAAATAATTAAATACACCAAAAAAGACAAAAAATGAAAAAACTGGTTAAAACAAGTGTATACAAATAGTCCAAAATAAGATCACTATGATGAAAAAGAGATAATAATGGTGGGAAAAAAAGAAAATATAGGGTTAATACATTGTTGCAACCATGTAGCAGAATTTGCAAAATTATAACACAGTAACAAAGTTCTTGAAAAGATGTCACAGTTTGTGAAAAAAGATGTTGTCCCGTTTATGTAAAGATATACATACTGCTTGAAATGTCTTTTCTTGAATAAAATATAGTATAAAATACAGTCTCTCTCCAAAGAGTTCTCTCAAGAATAATAATCAAGCAAGGTTCCGGTTTTAATGCTTGACTAATATATAAACCTTTGTAAGGATAGTGATTTTGTAGCGTAAGACATATATGGTATGGGGTATAACCCCGTACTTTACCAGGGTCTGGCAGCTTTTACTTCGATGTAGAGGGTGTACTGGAGCTCTTCTTACTTAGAGCTTGTCGATATGTTGCAGTGTAAAGCGCGTGCTTCTGTGCGTGTTGCCGGTATTCTTTGTGGCGTCCCACGTGGATGCTTAGGTTGTCTTTCCGGCGCTTTTGATTGACACTCTCTGAAATTGGCGCTTAGATCCTCCGGAGGTATAACATTAAGGTTGAATACATATAAACTTGCTGGATCCTTTATATCAATCGTTCAAAGGTTAATTCTGTATAGCTATATAGAACGGACTACAAGGAAACACCAAACGCGTTTCGGGGGTCTCAAACTGGGGGTCTCAAACTGCCCCCTTTCTCAATGGTTAGGGAGTCCGCCCCATTTCTTTGCCTTTTAAAGAGATAATTGGTTTGGGTGGAGGGATTTAACCCCTCATAATCAGGATCATTCATTAACTGTATCATTACCGTTGAGGATGTATACATAAATAGAAAATATGGATGAGTATAAGGATAAAAACAAATATGCAATAAAACTCGGAGGTATAAAAAGAGGGGGAATGTACTTTGTGTGCAATTAACTATTATTTAGGTCATATATATATATATATATATATATATATATATATATATATATATATATATAATGTGTATGTAGTTGTTCTTCAATAAGGTAGAGTCAATGGATATTATGTGGGACATATAACTGTATAGTATGTCTTAAAAAATATATATCCATCTATTGAGAATATGTATCGATGTATATAATGTATATTCAGGATGCCTATATATAATTAATAATTCAGTTCTATGGGTCCCGTATGATTCATGCGTTTATTTCTTTTAATTTTATTGTTTATTAATTTATTTCTTTATTATTTGCTCCTTTTATGATATCAGTATCTTTATTTAGACCTTCACTTCCATCCTTGTTTGCCAGATATTCCTAATCTCATTTATAGGTGATGTTTCATTGGTGTTAATCGGTAAGTATCCTTGTATTATTGGGATTAGTTCTAAAATTAATAGATGAATGTTGTTCTTTGTAATGTTAATTTATTAATTTTTTGTTTTATTATAGGAAGAAGTTTTGGAAGAAGTTTTGAGAGTAGTGAGAAGTGGGGGGGTAGGGCCTCTCAAAACTTCTTCCAAAACTTCTTCCTATAATAAAACAAAAAATTAATAAATTAACATTACAAAGAACAACATTCATCTATTAATTTTAGAACTAATCCCAATAATACAAGGATACTTACCGATTAACACCAATGAAACATCACCTATAAATGAGATTAGGAATATCTGGCAAACAAGGATGGAAGTGAAGGTCTAAATAAAGATACTGATATCATAAAAGGAGCAAATAATTAAGAAATAAATTAATAAACAATAAAATTAAAAGAAATAAACGCATGAATCATACGGGACCCATAGAACTGAATTAATTAATTATATATAGGCATCCTGAATATACATTATATACATCGATACATATTCTCAATAGATGGATATATATTTTTTAAGACATACTATACAGTTATATGTCCCACATAATATCCATTGACTCTACCTTATTGAAGAACAACTACATACACATTATATATATATATATATATATATATATATATATATATATATATAACCTAAATAATAGTTAATTGCACACAAAGTACATTCCCCCTCTTTTTATACCTCCGAGTTTTATTGCATATTTGTTTTTATCCTTATACTCATCCATATTTTCTATTTTCTATTTATGTATACATCCTCAACGGTAATGATACAGTTAATGAATGATCCTGATTATGAGGGGTTAAATCCCTCCACCCAAACCAATTATCTCTTTAAAAGGCAAAGAAATGGGGCAGACTCCCTAACCATTGAGAAAGGGGGCAGTTTGAGACCCCCGAAACGCGTTTGGTGTTTCCTTGTAGTCCGTTCTATATAGCTATACAGAATTAACCTTTGAACGATTGATATAAAGGATCCAGCAAGTTTATATGTATTCAACCTTAATGTTATACCTCCGGAGGATCTAAGCGCCAATTTCAGAGAGTGTCAATCAAAAGCGCCGGAAAGACAACCTAAGCATCCACGTGGGACGCCACAAAGAATACCGGCAACACGCACAGAAGCGCGCGCTTTACACTGCAACATATCGACAAGCTCTAAGTAAGAAGAGCTCCAGTACACCCTCTACATCGAAGTAAAAGCTGCCAGACCCTGGTAAAGTACGGGGTTATACCCCATACCATATATGTCTTACGCTACAAAATCACTATCCTTACAAAGGTTTATATATTAGTCAAGCATTAAAACCGGAACCTTGCTTGATTATTATTCTTGAGAGAACTCTTTGGAGAGAGACTGTATTTTATACTATATTTTATTCAAGAAAAGACATTTCAAGCAGTATGTATATCTTTACATAAACGGGACAACATCTTTTTTCACAAACTGTGACATCTTTTCAAGAACTTTGTTACTGTGTTATAATTTTGCAAATTCTGCTACATGGTTGCAACAATGTATTAACCCTATATTTTCTTTTTTTTCCCACCATTATTATCTCTTTTTCATCATAGTGATCTTATTTTGGACTATTTTATACACTTGTTTTAACCAGTTTTTTCATTTTTTGTCTTTTTTGGTGTATTTAATTATTTTTTATTTTTATCTTTTCCTTGATATATAAAATTTAATAATTAATATTAAACTATCATTTTTAGAACAATTATCCACATCTATATTATTATTTACATATATACCTATTAACCAGTAAATTACCAGTGTGAGTGTGCTCCACCCAACTCTAGTATTACTACTCTATTTCTACGTATGGTTTATGGTTGGATCTAGGGTGTGAAGCACCTCATTTTCATCTTCTAGATACTGGTGAGCCACTGAATAACTACGTCTCTACTTCATTTACCTTATCATGTACTCACAGACTGAAGTGTTTTCTAAAGACGCTCCTCCCCTACAGCAGCCCATCTGCTCTTCATTTCTACCCCTCAGTCTCCGAGAACGGATACTGAAGGTTAGGAATAATTAAAGACATTTAAGAGTTTATTTATATTTACATGTTTTTTTCAGTATTTTCATTATTATCTTTCTCGGAGAATGCCTTTGAAAGAAGAGAAAAATCACACTTAAAAACAGAGAATTTTTTTAAAATTTTCAGCAAATTTTTGAATTTTTTTATGGATAAAGGTAAAACATATTGACTCAAATTTAGAATTGACAATCTCAGAATCGCTTGGATGAGCAAAAACATTCCAATGTAATTACCACAAAAAGTGACACATGTCAGATTGGCAAAAAGAAGCTGGGTCCTGGAGGTGAAACTGGCTGCGGTTAAAGAGGACGAGTCACCAGTCAAATGCAGTGCAGTCTGCAGGCATCAGGTTATAGAGCAGGAGAAGCTCAGAAGAATTATATATACAAGGGGGCTGTCTTATTAGTAATTGATAGCATTCTCTGCGTATTTTTCTTTCCGTGTCCGTTTTTTGCGGACCGTATGCGGAACCATTAATTTCAATGTCCGCTAAAAAAACGGAAGGTACTCCGTTTGCATTCCGTTTCCGTATGTCCGCAAGTCCGTTCCGCAAGATTATGAGTCTTGTCCTATTATTGTCCGCAAATCACGTTCCGTGGCTCCATTCAAGTCAATGGTTCCGCAAAAAAAAAACGGAATGCATACAGAACACCTCCGTATGTCATCCGTTTTTGCGGTGATCGTGATTTTCTACTTATAGGCCAAACCCACTTTTGCCATGTGCTTTGTGTTTATCAACATTGTCTTGTCACATGTTCCGGGTCTGCCTCATCCAGGAACACCCAGAAATATGGGATTTGTATCAGGCAGACAAGCCTCAGATGGAAAAAGAAGAACGATTGACATACTATATCATAATAAAAAAACAGAGGTACCCTAATTACTTTTATCTTTAGATGCAGAAAAAGCCTTTGATAGGCTACACTGGCTGTATATGTTTCATACGTTAGTAAAATATGGCTTTCTTGATAATATATTAACTACTATACGTGCACTATATCATAACGCAACAGCTAAAATACTTACAAATGGTGTCCTCTCGTCACCATTCTCATTAACAAATGGTACAAGGCAAGGATGCCCATTATCACCAATCTTGTTTATACTGGCCTTGGAACCCTTCACCGAAGCTATAAGACAGGAAAAAGATATAACATGAATACAAATCAATGACACAGCACATAAAAGAAGTCTATTTGCAGATGACATCTTAATATGCACATCTAATCCTAGAAAGGCTCTATCACTTAATATTATAAAATTGAGTTTCTGTCTGCACATCTGTCTGTCTGTCTATCTGTTCTATATGTGCGACCAAACTACTGGACCGATTTTCACCAAATTCGGCACACAGGTACATCAGGTGTCCGGGAAGGTTTTAGACCAGGTCTCAGCTCTCTAGGACGTACCGTTACCGAGGTATTCCTAAAATATGACCTGCATTTGCCAATATTAGCCTGGCAAATGCAGGTCAAACCTCAACTGCCATTCTCTGAACAGGCACACACAGGGAGGGCAGGTTTCCATAACAACACAGCCAGGTAATTAGCAGCCAATTGAGGAGCTCAGGTAACAACACAGCCATTTCTATTCACTGCTTTAAAGGGGCAGAGCGCTGTGGATGACACTGTTAAAGGGGTATTCTGGTTACCATAAATATAACTTATGTTTTAGACTAATTTTAGACTAAGACCGTTCAGTAGTAATAAAAGATGTTTTCTTCCACTGCTACCCATTGCATGTCCTCATAAATTACCATGGCATCGACCTGTAATTGAGGCCACTCTCAAAAGAAGGACTTAAAACCCCCGCCTCAGGTCTCGCCAAGCCACACCCTTGGCTCAGTTAGGCCACGCCCCCTCCCACTCCGCAGCCAACAGGGATTGAAAAAATAAAGGTAAAAATCAACTTCTGTCAGCTGCAGGGGTGGGAGGGAGGGTGACTTTCTCTCTGCAACGACACACAGAAACATTAAATGAAATAGATTAAATACACCCGTGCGAAGCAATGTTTTCTTCCACTGCTACCCATTGCGTGTCCTCATAAATTACCATGGTATCAACCTGTAATTCATGCCACCCTCAAAAGAAGGACTTAAAACCCCCGCCCCAGGTCTTGCTAAGTCACACCCCCGATTCAGTTAGGCCACGCCCCTCCCACTCCGCAGCCAA